>PVJH01009804.1:0-76922 GCA_004026705.1 Nesogale talazaci | reverse complement strand
CGAGGGCTCGTGCAGGTTCGGCATGGCTCACTGCAGAAAGGTGAAGGTACAGGGGCAGGGGGCAGGGGGAGGCGGGCTTCCCAGGGCCCTCCTCATGAGAAGGTCACACCCACAAGGAGACACCACCAGGCTGAGACCAGATTGGCAGACTAGACTCCACCTCTGCACTTCTATGTCTTCAAGTTGATGGGAAATTAGGTAACTACCACAGTCTCCAATGCAGTGCTCGTGAAGCACATATCACCCATTTTGTAGGTGCATCTCTAAAAACCTCCTGACAGAGGAGACTCCACCTCAGAAAGGGTCAATGTGAGGGGCAGAGAGAACCATTTTGTTGTTGCCATACAACACTTGGCTAAGGTCACCTCAACTCAACAGACACCTCTCCCGAAGTTATGGCAAACTTTACTGGCACAAGTGTCTCAGGCAATTACAAATAAGTTGGGTGGAAAAATCTCCCATGGGGGAAATGCTTAATAATGCTTAAGCAGAACCCAAGGGGAGACTATGCCTGGTACAATACTCCTAATTGGACACTTTTGACCTAGTTTCTATCAAGCCCTTGGTAACCCAGGCCATGGACTATAAACTTCTGGGATTTGGGGCTCTCTCATTTTGGGATGCACAACATCTTTCACAGGCTACACCAAAAGGATTCAATGTGTAAACCCCACTAAATGAACTGTAGCTCAAACTCACCTGTAGCAGATTTGAGGACATGACATATTTGGACTTAAAGGCTGAAATACTTTCTGTGTGAAGAAGCAGATGACCGCTATCCCAAAGTTATGGAATTGGTGGTCATTGGACTTTGGTTCAGATATCTTCCTTTGAGGGTGCCCCATTACTAGTGACTTTGGACTGCTATGTATTTACTATTTTAATGCCTCTCTGGCTTTCTTATGTCTAAGTCTGGTAAGCATGATTCTGCCTTTGTGAATGACTGTTATTGAAAATAATACCCCATCACCAGTCCCCATATAAAGTGTCCAGTCACTGAGTGTAATCTGTATAAGAAAACAATTTGTATATTGTGGTCTAAAAAGCCAACACATACTTGTGTAATTTCACCTTCTCAACAATGTTTTAAACTCTGTATCATTGGCTAAATTAATGACACTAACAATAGAATTCTTAGACCCAAGGCATTGAGTTTGAATATTCTCTATCATAAAATGATGATGCCTCTGATGTGAAATATATAAAGTGTGGTAGCTAAAAAACCCTGGTGCTCAATTGTTTGTTTGTTTTTTATGTGTGTGGGATAGTACATTTGGAGTTCATCCCACCAGGTCAGACTGTTAATCAAACTTTCTATTTAGAGGTTCTGAAAAGATTGCATAACAGTGTGTGACAGAAAAAGGCCTGGTTTGTAGCATATGGGAGACTGATTTTGCAACCATGACAATGCACCTGCTTGTGCAGCCATCTCAGTATGCCAGTTTTTGGCAAAAAATAAAATAACCAGCAGGATTCGCTTGCCCCACACACCTTACTCACCCGGCCTCGCTCAGTGCAACCTCTTTTTGTTTCCACGAATACAAAAAGAAATGAAAGGACAGTGACATTACCATACAGAGGAGGTGGAGGAAAAAAAACAGGAGAGGTGTTGTCAGCCCGTCAAACGATGAGTTTGGAAAATGTTTTCAAGAATGGAATTGCAGATTTGACAAATGTATTGAGTCTAAGAAGAGTACCTTGAAAGTGATAAGACTGTTTTATTATATACATACATATATATTATATATCTGAAAAAATGTGGTATTTTGGGGGCACCCCCTCAGATGTGTGTGTGTATATATATAACAGAAATTTGAATAGATTTTAGAATCTCACTTAATTCCAGCCCCCATCTAAGAACAATCAGTTCTATGGCATGGCCCTACTCAATACTCACCCACAGGAAGCAAAGCGTGCTGAAGAAAACAGATCGTGACTGGCTCTCGGAAAGAATAACGCCTGGGTCTTCAAGGCTTGTCTTGAAATAAGCAGCCATCTCAGTGACGTGGCAACTAAATCCCCATGGAAGAAGTGCACCAGCTTTTGTTATCAAAAGATTGCAAAAATAAAACATCCCAAGGAGGAAATATTAGAGCTGAAATTATGAACACCCACTTTACAGAAAGTTATGAATCTTTCTCTTTGCAGGGTTCCCATATGGATTAAACCTTTGGTGGGTCCTCTCAGACTACCATCTAGAGAGGCCAATAGCCTTTTTATCAGACAAAAGGCCTTGTAAAGTTGTTTATGGCAAATAGAGTCGGGATAAAATGTAACAATTTAATCTCCCTTTTGACCCATTTTAAAGTTGTTTCTGCTTTTAATATTTTCTATCTTCTTTGTTATCGAGACTTTTCTATGCTGTATTTTATCATTGTTTCTGGTTTTTGTTTCCTGTTTTGTGTTTTTTATTCGGTAAATCTGGACTAGGTGAACCTGTCGGGCAGTAACTGGATTAATGATTACTTGAGGACATTGTGGGGGAGAAATGAGGCGCTAACAACAAAGAATATGAGAATAAAATGTTCTGAAATTGATAGTGGTGATAATTGCATATGATTAAGTGATTATATCATATGAAATGTGCTGATATGCCAATAAGAACTTTGAAAAATAAAAAATAAGACGATTTTGTCGGGGCAAATAATAAGGACTAGTCATGATATTAATACCTCTATTAAAAAAACTGAACCCCACTATCAGATGTTGTTTATCGGTTCAATGAAGAACTTATAGTGACCATATGAGATGAAGTAGAACCACTCTGTATGTTTCCAAGACCCTAAGTGTGTACGGGAACATACGGCGTTCCTGGTTCTTCCTGCTTCTGAGATGGCTTGTTTTATGCCCAGCAAAATAGCAACACTGACCAGTCCCTCCATAATATTTCACCTTTTCATTTAATTATACAAAACCATTCTGTTTAGTTAAAAGATCTCTTCCCAACAGAGTGACAAGTGATTAGAACTGAGAAACCAACCAAGACCAACAGACGTCAGAATAGGTTAGCAATGCATCCATGTAGGTTCTTGATTGATTTCCCTGGCTGTTTTGGAGGACTTAGTACTCTGGGGCAGAAGCTTTTGGAGACAGATGAGGTTAACAGCACCATCAACCATAAGTTTCTCTGTTAAGAAATGTTTTTTTCTTGTGAACTGAGAGCCATTACAGAAAAGTTCCTGTTTGGTTCCCTGGGCTCCGTTGTTCGGAATTAGATCATGAGATTTTTAAAGAGACTATAGAACAGCTCAGTTTTTAATTTTTTTTCCTTATAGCATTCATTTTTCCAATGGCCAGGTGTTTTACCTTTGTGCCACAAGAAAGCCTAACATTTTTCTTCTCACTTGTGGTCGTGTCAGTTCCCACTCCTGGGGACCCTGTGTGCATCAGACTGAGACGCGCCCGTCCTGTGCCAGTCTCCAAGTCGCTATGTGGGAGCCACTGCTGCAATCCCTGTGTCAAACCGTCTTGTCGAAGTGCTTCCTCTTGTTCAGTGATCCTCTGCTGCACATGTTGTCCTCCTCCGGGACCTGGTGTCTCCTGATCGTACATATGTCACACAAAGCCTCATTAGTCCTTCTGAGGAGCATTCTGGCTGTACTTCTTCCAAGGCACAGATTGGTTTGTTCTTCTAGTAGTTCGTGGTATATATATATATATATATATATATATATATATATATATATATATTAAAATATATAACACATATATATTTGCCAGCACCATTCAAATACATCGCTTCTTCTTTAATCTTCCTCATTCATTTTCCAACTTTCACATGCATAGGAGGTGATTAAAATGTCAGGGCTTAGGCCAGGTACACACATTTCAAAGATACCTTATGCAGCAGATTAGTCTAATGCAGCATGTCATTTGAACTCTTGACTGCTGCTTTCATGAGTCCTGCTTGTGAAACCAAGCAATATGAAACCCTTCACCGTTTCAGTCTGTCTCCATTTATCAGGATCTTGTCCACTGATTCAGTTGTGAGGACTGGGGTCTTCTTTACCCTGAACTGCAATCGGTACTGAAGGCTGCAGTCCTTGACCTTCATGAGGAAGCGCAGCCTGGCGTCCTCGCTTTCGGCAAATAAGGCTATATCACCTGCGTACCATCAGCTGTTAATAGACCTTCCTCCAGTCTCTTAAGATAAGCCAGCTTCTCTGACCGAGCCCTGGTGGCGTAGTGGTTGAGTGCGGGGCTACAGCCCACAGGGTCGGCAGTTCAAATCCAGCAGCAGCTCTCCAAGAGCAAGGCTGGGTTTCCTACTCCCACCAGAGCAGTGATGCCCCCCCCCCAAAAAAAAGATAAGCCATCTTCTCAGGAGTACTTGCTCAGCATACAAACTGAATAAATACTATGGAAAGATAAAATCTTGACCCACACCCTTCCTGATTTTACACTTGGCAATCTTCCTTCATTTGTGTTCATGACTACCTCATGATGCATGTGCTACTTCCAAATGAGCCCAAGGAAGTGTTCTCGAAGTCCCATTCTTCCCAATGTTATCCATAGCTTGTTCCAAGAATCTGGCACTCTGTGAAGCTCACCTTCCCAAGCTGATGACAACACAGGTGCATAAGCAAGTGTGGTGAAGACGGCTGATGATGCCCTGCTAAAGATACAGCATCTGGGGTCTTAAAGGCTCGAAGTTAAACAAGCAAGCATCCAGCAGGGAAGCAACAAAGCCCACGTAGAAGAAGCACACCAACCTGTGTGATCATGAGGTGTCGACAGGACCGGGTGTCAATCATCAGAAGACCTAAACCAATCATACTGATGTAAATGAGTGGGGTCAGAGTGGACCCTCAACGTGGAGACCCAAAGCCCATCTGTAGACAATTGGACACCCTCATGGAAGGTTCACAAGGACGGGATGAGTCAGCCATGGTGCATGGTAGCACCGACAAAACATACAACTTTCCTCTAGTTATTTAATGCTTCCTTCCCGCCCCCACTATCATGAACCCAGTTCTGCCTTACAAACCTGGCTAGACAGGAGCTCTCAACACACGGAATCCAGGACAGATAAACCCCCTCGGATTAGCAATAGGAATAGCAATACCATGAATTAGGGGGAAGTGGGGAGGGGGCAGGGGGACATGTAACACACAGCATCCCAGGGGGACAAACCACAGAAATGTGAGTGAAGGGAGACAGCGGATGGTGTGAGATATGAAAACAATAATAATCAAGGGTTCACAGGGTGAGAAGATGGGGGAGGGAGAGAAAAAAGAGGAACTGATACCAAGGGCTCAAGTAGAAAGAAAATGTTTTGAAAATGATGGCAGCATATGTATAAATGTACTTGATACAATTGATGTATGGATTTTTTTTTTTAGTTTTTTAGGCATCACTGCCCTCTGGTGGTGGGAGTAGGAGGCTCAGCCTTTGCTCCTGTGAGCTGGAATTGAACCTCCATCCCAGTGGGCTGCAGTTCCGCGCACAACCACTACGCCACCAGGGCTCAGCCAATGTATGCATTCTTATAAGAGCTGTAAGAGCCCCCAATAAAGCTATTTCTTTTTTTAAAAAAAGAAAAAGATATTTGTAATAAAGAATTAGTTGCTCTTGCAAAATTCCATCATGCAATCTCCAATTTTGTTTCTATTCCAAGCTATATTTTCCTACAACCCTTTTTCCAACTTTTTCATTTCAATGTCCAGCAATTATCAATGCATCTTTATTGTATGTTTGATTACTTTCAGATTTAAGACATTAATATTTTCCAATTTCTTTATCACCAGCTTTGGGGACTTGTGCATAAATTTGAATAGTTTAATCAACTGGACTTCTTTGTAGGTAACATAGATATACCTTATCACAGATAGCATTGAACTTCAAGATAGATCATGAACTGTCTTTTTTAATGAAAAGATCACTTTATTGGGGGCTCTTATAACTCTTATTACAATCCATACATCAATTGTAACAGGCATAATTGTACAAATGTTGCCATTGTTCTTTTCTAGACATTTACTTCCTATTAAGTCCTTGGTATCAGCTCCTCTTTTTTTCCTCCCTCTCTCCAACCCTCACGGCCCCTTGATAGATTATAAATTATTTTCATACCTCACACTGACCACTGTATCCCTTCCTCCCATGGTTTCTCTTGTTCTTTCCACTGGAGGGAGGTGTATGGTTATATGCCAATCATTGCAATCGATTCCCCTTTCTCCCCTTTTTTTCCCTCCCTTCCCCCTACCCTTTTGGTATTGCTATTCTCATTCCTGTTCCTGGATTCCATATGCCGTGAGCTTTATTGCTTATCTACCTGTCTTCCTGCTCCAGTCTAGTCCAGAGTGAGAAGCAGCACTGGGGTCAGGATGGAGGTGGTGAGGAAGCCTCAAAGAACCAGAGGAAGATTGTGTGTTTCATTGGTCCTCTACTGTACCCTGGTTGACTTATCCCTTCCCTCTGTGGGAGATGTTCCATTGTCTACAAATGGGCTTTGGGTCTCTGCTCCAACCCTCCCTTGTTCTCAACAATGTGGTTCTGTTTGTTTGTTATTTGTTATAAATTTTCTGAGGCCTATCACCCAGTCCCGATGACACTTTATGATCACATCAACTGGTGTGCTTCTTCCAAGTGGATTTTTTTTTACAGTGAATGTGAAGACATTCTGATTGAATTTGTCAATTTTCCACTCCATTGCACATTAAATGACTGAGTCACTTAAGAATCTGGAGGAGGGAATCCCATAATCACAAAGAAAGAAGAGCCAGGAGTATGGGGATATAGAGAGGCAGCAATACAGAGATATGAGACGGAATGGTAGGCTTCTGCGCCCACAGAATGAGTCAAGTTGTGTCTTCAGGCAGGAGGCTTGTGTGCAGAGTGGGGTGCCCTCTGGGCATGTATCGGTGCTAAAGGAGCAGGGCAGAGGGCTTGAAACCACATGGCTGAGAGAGCAAAGACCACACAGAGAGGTGTTTTCCTGCTGGTGTGGTTGACAAGGGGGATTGCTGCAGGAAAAGTGACTAGACATTTAATGTCTTCTGACCTTCATCTGTGGGCCTGTTAATTTCCTTACTAAACCCCCATAATCATGGGTCTTGTGTGTAAGTTCTGGGTGGCCACGGCAATAGACAATGGAACCTCTAAAAGCAGCAGCGTGCCATGGGAAGGATGGTTGGTGTCAGAATAGGTTACAGGAAGTTGGAGGGTGGAAGCATGTCTACACTTGTCTCAGAGAAATTAGGCTTGGGCTGGTGTCAAGCTGGATTCTTCTTCCTTCTTGTGTAGCCAAAAGAGGGAAGACAGGACCCCATACCCTTTAATCAGGTGGTTATTTCTTTTTACGTTTGGTTTTGTTATTTAACATGGAAGAGGCCCCTCAGTCTTGGTGCAGCTTGTTGTTACCCTGGATATTTTCAAAGAATGCAGGATAGTTCTTGTAGATACTGTCTTAAGTGTATCTGCTATTTCCTCAAGCAGAGCATGCAAATTTTTACATGAGTTCATTTTATATCTGATTCTTGTCAAAAAGAATCTCAAACATTGCTACACAAATAACTAGAAAAAATAGTCTCGAGTGTTTCTTGATGACAGAAGGGAAGATGGGAAATCAATTTTTGCTATGTGGTTATTTTAATACATTCAGCATTCTTTTACAAAAGAAACACTCTCGAGTTTGTTCAGCAGCATTGAGGGAGAAGAGAATTTGATTCTAACATAGACCTGTAGTTTGCCTTGGAGCAAAGCTGCATGCTGTGCAAAGACCACCTAAGAGGCCTGCAAAGGCAGCTGATGGGAAACCAGACCAGGCTAGAGGAATGTTCAACCAATTCAACATAATATCCATTATTTTCACCATCTGGCATCTTCTCTATGGCTTTTTCTTAGAGAAGCTCCTGAAACAAAAGCATTGGTTATGCTAACTGCTGGGATTACATACCATAGGCTTAACCTCGTTGGTACAGGCCAGGTGACTCTTTGAAGCTCTGTACGCTCTTTTTGTTTTAAACAAAACTTCCCTACCTTCCCACTACTATCGCCAATACTCTGCAAAAGGCTTTAATCAGCACATTCTATTAGCTTCCTAGGGAGCTTAGCCGCTACACTTCAGGCTGCTACCTGAAGGTTCACAGCTGCCACCACCAACTCCTCTGAGGGAGAAAGTCTGGGTGTTCCGCCCATAAACAGTTAGTCTCAGCAACTCACAAGGACAAGTGTACCCTGTCCAATACGGTAGCTGTGAGTCAGCGTTGATTTGATGGCAGTGCAGGTTTTCTGTTGTGTTAGGGGGGCAAGGTTTGTTTATGGTGGTCCTCTCTGTCCCATCCTAATCTCTTTTCAGTCTATCCAAATCCTACTCATTCTTCAGAACCCAATCCAACATCCTGTACGTAGGACTAGCTCCCTGATTCCCTCTGAATACCCTCAAAAACATGTTCCTGCTCGGACACACCCTTTATGTCACCCGTAGCACTTACTCTCCACAGAGAGGTCATTAATTGAGACTATCAATTAATCAATTAACACTATCATCACGTTATAAATCCTCATCATTCACCTCTGGCAAAGCAAGGCACTAGATAGGGGCTCAATAAAAACTTGTGACGTTCAATTGGACCATTATTTTCCAAAGTATTTTTTACAATAAAAACTATCAAAATGCATAGCGTAGACAAAAATCATACATAATTCCTCATATTTAAATCACCCAGTTTTAAAGATTATTGACATCTTATCTCCTTTCTGTTCTAGTGTACAACCTCAAAGACCTCTATTCTCATATTCCTCCAGCCAGCCAAGAAATCTCAGTGCAAAAATCAAGTCTGAGCTGACTCATACCAACCCTCTGTAAGCAAAACAAACCACTGATCATTTCTGGGTCATCCCCAAGATCAAGGCTAAGTTTGAGCCTGTTGTTGCAACCACTTTGTCAACCCTTCTCATTAAGGGTCTTCCTCGTGTTTGCTAAGCCTCTATTGTATGTCCTTCTGCAGGGATTGGTCCCTTCTGATAAACTATCCAAAGTACATGACACAAAATTTCGTGACCCTTGCTTCTAAGGAATACTGGGCCGTACTTCTAAGATAGGTTAAATGTCATCTGACCTTCAGTTCTCAGAACTTGAGCCAGGAGCCTGCCTTACTGCTTGCCCATCTTGGGCTTGTCAGCCCTTGCAGCTCCATGACTCAGGAGACCCCTCCAGCCTGACACCTGACTTGACCCACAGACTTGAGATATGCCAGTCTCTACAAATATCTGAGCCATTTCCTTATAATAAATATATACACAGGTATGTTTTTTTACATTCCATTAGCTTTCATTTCATTTTCTATGTTATGAACTTTTTAGCGTCCCCTTGGAAAACACTTGACTGGTTTTACTTTTCTATAAAACTCAGCCTAAGATATTTGTCATCTGTCACACTGTTATGCTGTTGTGGCTTACACGTTGCCACAATGCTGAAAGTGCTGCCACTGGTATTTAGAATATAAGCAGGCAGCCCATGAAGGTCAGGCGTCAAAGGTGCTTCCAGATGAGGCAGACTAGGAAGAAGGACATGGTAATCTACTTTTCTTAAAAATTGGCTGGTGAAAACCTTATGAAATGTAAAACATAGCGTTATCTGTTTCACAAGAATGGAAAATGCCATCTGATGTCGAATTCTCTTTAGCTCCAACTAGTTCTAACAATATTCAGCACCTGTCATATTCTTATTCCACCTGCACGATTCTTTCCACTCTGGGCTCTTAGCCTCTATGCTTTCTTGGGTGCATCTTTGAAGCGGTCTCCTGACACTCACATAACTAGCCAATTTCCAGCAACTAAGCCTCTTCCCTTCCCCATTCAAAAATGTCCCAGCTGAAGTAAATCTCGAGTTCTCTTGCAAGTCAGTTCTGTTACTTATCTCTCATCAAACTAGAAGAGGAGAAAAAAAGGACAAATAATAATGTTTTCCAAAATCAAACCAAGAAGTACTCTTTTCTCCCTTTTCAGGCTCTCTGGAAAATGTTTTATTGGTTTCTCTTTTTTTCCACTCTCATGACTTCAAATGTCAATTATTATACGCTAGCAATTCCACATTTCTAGCTTTGACCTCTACTGAGACTTACTCCAACTTAGTTATCTCCAACTTGATGTTCCATGAATCTTTTATCATTCGACATGCTGAATAGATAGTCTCCTTTAATGACACCTTTCCTGTCTATCCACATACATCCTAAGTACCCCCTCAGGTGTAGAAGCCAGAAATCAGAATCCTGTTTGATTTAAATATACTTCTCTTATTATCTGTACAAAGAAGACTACGGTGCCCTTAAGTAGCTATACCTAGTATCATGCATATAAAAGAAATGGAACAGATGTTTATTGACTTAATAAACATTCTCCTGTGAATGTTCCCAAGTTAGCCGTTCTACCTCAATTTCAAGTTGATGTCAATTATTTCCTGAAAACTCCTTATCCAATTACAATGTTCTACCGTGAGCACCCCCAGCCCAGCCCAAAGTCAGAAATACAGGACATTTGAATGTTGCCATTACGGACAGACCCTTCAAAGACTTCGTTAACTTTCCTATGCATGAATGTATGAACAATCGCACAGGTTGATAGCTTCCTACTGAATCGCATTTGCACTCTGATCCATAAAGTTGTATTGCGAGTTTCTTTTTTCCACTTGAAGACCCCCCTGTGGGTTTCCAAAAACGGTAACTCTTCATAGGAGTAGGAAGCCTAGTTTTTTTTACTCTCAGAACTGCTGCTGGGATAGGACTTAATCCCACACACCAGCTTCGGGGAACCAACGCTTATGAGGTCCCTAAGAAGCTCAGCAAACTTATAATTTTCCCTGGGGCCATTTGCAAAAAGCTGAAATTGCAAATGTCAGACCCGTAACTGCAAATGAAATCTGTATTTTAGAAGGGCTAATTTTTATACTTTAAAAAGTACCGTGCACAGTAAAACCATTGAAACTGCTTCACTGAAAACCCATGCATGGATTCTATACTGTTTGTGCTCAAATATCTCTTTTTTTACACAGCAATTGTGATTCATTTTTCATGAAGCTGAGAGGTTACATGATGGACTGCAAGCCATCTGGTTGGCAGTGCGGAAACACCAGCCGCTCCTCAGGAGAAAGACTGGGTTTGCTATGCTCACAAATAGTTACCGTCTCGGAAACCCACGGGGGTGGTGGTGAGGCTGTATGAACTCCATGGCAGCGAGTTTGGCTTTGGGTTTCAAAGAAAAAGTGGTCTGAATTTTTAAAACTATATAAATTATATATTCAAAGTCTCTGTTTTCAGCCTGAAGAAAACCATTGCAAATTGTGATAACTAAGGCTTTGTGTCAACTTCGCTGAGCCAGGAGTCTCAGTTAAAAGCTAGTAATTCGCTGAGCCCCGGTGGCGCAGTGGCTGTGTGCCGGACTGCGGTCCACAGGGTTGGCTGTTCAAATCCAGCAGCAGCTCTCCAGGAGCAAGGCTGGGCCTCCTACTCCCACCAGGGCAGTGATGCCCACAAAAAAAAAAAAAGGCTAGTAATTCCCCAAGATTGTAATCTATCACAATGCAATTTTTACATAATGCTGTAAACAGTTGTAAGAAAAAAAAATTTAATTTAAAAAAAATTTAAAGGGGGGATAAAAAAAAAATAAGGAAAAATTTGGCGAGATAAGACAGTCTTACTTATTTCACAACCCTGATTCAATCAACCCAAAGGAATTTTCCTCAAGAGTGTGGCCTGCTTCTAATATAAGTAGATGCTGTGGGGAAAGTGGTTTGCTTTTCACTGGGCCTGAACCCTGCTACTAGCTCATCCTCTGATCTATAGTTTGTTGAATTTAGGCTGGTGGCCTGCCATATTATCTGCCTAACCTGGGAGTTGTCAGCAGCCTGCCACCTGACCTGCGAGGCTAAGCTTGTCGTCTTCCTGCAGCTCCTGAGTTCACCAGCTTGGGTTCGAAAGCTTCTAGCCTCACTTCAGATTCACGACCTCGGAACTTGCCCCAATTTGTTTGATTCTACAACTGTGTGCGTCATTTTCATCATCTAAATCTCCCTGTACATATACATATATAATTTGCAGTTTCTGCTTCTCTACACAACCCAGGTTAAAATAGTAATGTGTTCTAAAATAGAACTGGTTACATCATGCTCTGTGTCTGATTCTGCTAACATGTTTGGTAAATAAGGATGAACATAAATTCCTTGCTGACCATAAGGAAACACATGCTTCCTGTCTCTAAGTGGCATATATTTGGAAACTTAGTTTCATAGGACATTGAGTTAATTGGTTTAATTTCATGTTTGGTGGTCTTTGTCAACCTCCAAGTTCATTGTAGAGTGCCTGGGGTCTTCAAAGTTTGCAAGCACCCATTTAAAGTATAAGAATGACCTCTATTCACCTGGAACAACAGAGGAATGAGAATGAAAACAGGAAGAAGAAATGGAATGTGTGGCCCTTTAACAACTATCTCCCCCTTGCTTAAAAACAAAACAAAACAAAACAAAAAACAGAAAAATGGTGCCTAGTTACCATTACTGAACATTTTGATCAAAGATTCAATTAAAGAATGCTGATCAAAAGGGAGCAAAGGGAGTACCAATTTTCAAATTCCTATAGAATTCATACCTCATGGGACCATGGAGGCTGACTGAATAAATCTCTGAAACCATTGCCCTTACATAATCTTTAAATCTGAAACAAAAATATCCACTGGTGGCTTCTTAAAACCAATCATTTAGCTGAACTAGTAAAGAATGTGCAGCATGAGTATTGTGTTCATGTAGGAGTATTTACATATGACCATGCAGACAAGAGTAACTTGAAAGATGAGATAGGAAATTTTAAGTACAGGGTGTTTATATGAGAGATCTTCAAAAAATTGTGCAAAATTGAATGAAAAGACAATGGAATTTTTCATGAACTTTGTGTTATTTGGGGTAGACTAGAGAAACAAATTCATGGAAACTCTCATGTGTATAACAAAGAGGTTTATATAAAAGAGCAATTGAATATTTTTTAATCCCAACCTAGTCTAGATCAAGTCTGTAAGTCTAATGTTATTAGCTCATATATCTGATACCAATCTATAAAGTCCTCTTCAGACTCATGAAACACATGCAATGACGTGAATGCAAAAAAGATCACAGGCCAGTGAGTTGGAAATCTTTTTGATCCAATGCTGTTGTAAGCATCTCAGCTTTGGCAAGAGTCTCTATGTGGTTCCTCTGGCTCCAGGGGGTCTGGTTCATCAGGGTAGGTCCATGTGGCTTCTCCAGCTCCCAGGGCATAGGACCATGTGTCTTGTCAGTAGAGTATCTCCAAGGGAGTGAGCACAGAGAGTTTCCCCCACTCCCAAAGAGGAAATACAGCAGTTCCCAGAATTCTCAGAAGAAGGTCTCATTGGCTATGACCCACCCAATTGACAGACTAGACTCCACCCCTTCACTCTTAATTCTCTCAAGTCCAAAACTGACACCAGATTATGTAACTACCACAAATTTTTTTACAATTTGGGAAAGGAGGGTGAAAAGTTATACAACTTGCAGAATATAATCCATGTCACTGAATTCTCATGAAGAAATTGTTAAAAATAGTATATGTCCTGTTGTGTTTCCTGTCAACAATAAGAAAAAATATTTTTTAAAGATCTGGAATATATTTTCTCTTCCCCCTGAATCAGAGCTGGACTTAATAATCTATTAACCAATAAGTTATAGCAAAAGGATGCCCTTCCAGTTGGAAGATTCCAGTTTCTCCATTTCGGAGCAAACTCCAGCCACCTTGGCATCATCTGACTCTCAGTTTCATTTCCTCATCTTGTGAAAACTTGTTGGGGCCCACTATTGGCCTTGTGTTTCCCTTGTCCAGTATCCCCCCAACAAACAGATCCCACATTGCTGTCAGAATCCTTCTAAAGATCATAGTACCCTAAAAATCCATCTGTGCCTTCCCAACAATAGAGAATGAAACTCATGCCCTTAGTGGGATATGGAACAATAATGATATTTTCTGATCTTTTGTGTGGGGGTTGGGGTGGGGGTGAGAGGTATTTATAGAATCTCTTAAGATTCTAGTATATTATTGTTGCAACCTGATGAACATAATTATTGTCAATGAACTGTTCACATGAACACTGTTGAAAGTGGAAACGTCCTGTTAAAGGTATATGGATATTCACAATAAAAACAAAAGTTGTTATTATTTGTCCTTGACTATGGTGACTATATCTATAATGGACCAAAGCATGTCCTGGTCCTGTGCCTTTTCTTCATGACCATGACCATTGGATGCATGACTATACTGTTGTGGCTAATGATAACAATCTCTCTCTCTTTTTTTTTTTGCTGACGCTGTGTTTTATCAAACATGGTAGGTGCAGTCAGGTTAGTGCCACCCATAGGAATTCTATGCATAACAGAATAAACCACTGCCAAGTCCTGTACCATTGCCACAATCGTTCCTATGTTTGAACCTATTGGCGCAGCCACATTGTCCAAAGATCTTGTTGAAGGCCTCCTTCCTTCTTGCTGCCCTTCTACTTTACCAAGCATGATGTCCTTTCCAGGGGCTAGTTTCTCCGACAACATGTTCAAAGTATGTAAGACAAAGTCTTGCTGTTCTTGCTTCCAGTGAGCATTCTGGCTGTATTTCTTTCTTGACAGATTTGTTTGTTCTTTTGGCAGACCATGGTACCTTCAACATTTTCACCAGCACCACAAATCAAACACATTCTTTCTTCTTCAGTTAGCCCTTATTCACTGTCCAATATTCACTTGCATATGAGAGAGTTGAAAATATTATGACTTAGTTTTCAAACTAACATCTTTTGTTTTTCAACCTATTAAGGAGGCGTTGTGCTGCAGATCGACCCAATGCAATGAGACCTTTGACCTCTTGACAGCTACTTCCACCAACATTGACTGTAAGTCCAAGCAAGACAAAATCCCTGACAACTTCCATCTTTTCTCCATTTATCACAATGTTACCAACCGGTCCAGCTGTGAGGATTTTGGTTTGCTCTACATTGAGTAGTAATTCACATTGAAGGCTACAATTCTTGATCTCCATCAGCTAATTAATGCTTTGAGTCCTCCTCACTTTCAGCAAGGAAGGTTGTGTCATCTGCATAGCATAGGTTGTAAACAAGCCTTCCTCCAATTCTGATACTGCATTCTTATTTATATAATACAGCTTCTCTGATGCTTTGCTCAGTATGCAGATTGAATACGTAAAATGAGAGGATACAATTCTCATTTCCTGATTTTAAACCTTTGTTCTATTCCCCAAACTGCCTCTTGATTCATGTACAGGTTTTGCATGAGCACCTTAAGTATTCAAGAATCCCCATTCTTCTCAAAATTATTCATGGTTTGCTATTATCCACACAGTTGAATGCCTTGGTATAGCCAATAAAATGTATGGAAACACCTTTCTGCCATTTTCAGCTTTCAGGTAGTCAAGATCTACCTGACATCAGCAATGATATTCCTTATTTCATGTCCTCTTCTGAATCTGGCCTGACTCTCGGCAAGCTCTCTGTCAATGTACTACTGCCACTGTTGCTGGATGATCTTCAGAAAAGTTTTACTTGCCTGTAATATTAATGATTCTGTTCTATAAGATGAGTATTCTATTGGGTCATCTTTCTTTGGAATAGGTACAAATACAGATCTCTTCTGGTAAGTTGGCCAGGTAGCTGTCTTCGAAATTCCTTGGCATAGAAAATTTCAAAGGGCAGCTCGAGGAAACAAAGTAAAATATTAAATGAAATGTGTAAAGACCCTCCCTACATAGCAGGTTGACCCACCACCATAGTAGGCCACAGGTAGTTCTCAAAAACACTCTTATCACTCACACAGAGAAAGCGCTCAGGGGCCCTGGGACTCCCAGAAACATAGTGCCAAGTTCTTCCAAAATGACACCCAAACAGCAACATACCTCAAAGTCCTTCACAAGAAAACAAAAGGCAACAGCAGAGGAAGTTGTAAACCTAACAGTGCTAAGAAGAACCAGATGTGGATCTGCCACAGAAAGAAATCTTCAGAATGCTACTTGAAGTAATACAGGTTATGAGTGAAGCAAAGCAAAATAAGGATACAATGATAGAGGAGATTAAGTTTACAATAGAGGAGATGAAGTCCATGTACCAAAGGGAAATACAATGAAAGGATAAGGTTAACAGAGAAAAACGTAAGATCATGGACCTCACCAACAGACTAAAAGAGGCAGCGAATCATATCAGTGATTGTGCAAGGACAATCAGGCAGACTTCAACAAACAGAAAATGTAATCAAACAAGAGACTCCAAAAGGTAGAAGACAACCAGAGATCAATGACAGATGCTATGAAGAGGAGCAATATTCAAATAATTGGTCTACCACCGGGGTGCACAATACATTGATCGCAATCAATCTAAATCTAAATCTAACTCTAACAATAACCCCAAAAGTAACCCCAACTCTAAGTCTAACACTAACTCTCACCTAAACCCTAACCCGTCTATTTTTTTAATGTTATGCCATCAATCCACACTACATTTGTGATTGACTAGTAGATCACACTCAAAATATTGAACACCCCTGGTCTACCAGAAAAAGACACAACTAACTCAATGGCAAATTAGCAAAGGAATTTCTGGAAACAAACTTCCCCACCTGAATGAAAATCAGGCACTCATATAGGAAGCAGAGAGGACACCAATTAGACTAAACCCGAGGAAGAATTCACCCGGGCACATAATTACCCAACTTCTAGGAAGAAGAGAAAATTTTCAGTGCAGTAAGAGAAAAAAAAAAAGTAGTCACATACAGTGGTGCTCCAGTAAGAATATGCTCAGATGGATCAGCAGATACCCTGAAGAGAAGGACACAGTGGAGTGACATCTTCTGAAAGCTGAAAGGATCGTTCAGCCTGAGAATCCTCTACCCTGTCAAGCTATCTATTAAGATAAATGGCAAAGAAGGAGTCTTCCAGGACAATGAGGACAGCATGCACAATGCTGATCACGTGACCTGACTGACATTGAGACTCCAGGAGGTGGGACTTCCTCCAAACACACAGAAATCCACAGTATGCAAACAGCAGCAGATAGTAAGGGTCTGCATGGGATCGCAGACACATGTTCTGTGGTACCAAACCTTCAGACCATAAGATGCGCCCTTGTTTTCCCCACACTGGGGAGGGGGGGGGGGAGGGGGTGTGTCTTGTGCTCCAACAAATATGGTCATAAAAATCAGGGCAGAGTTAATGAGTGGGAAGACAAAAAAAATGCAAGAAAATCAATGCAGCACAAAGTCGGTTCCTTGATAGGATCAACAAAATCAACAGACTGCTGGCAAGCCTAACCAAGGATGGGAAAGAGCAAATATCAATAGACAGGATAGGGGCTGAGCCCCGGTGGCGTAGTGGTTGTGCACAGGACTGCGGCCCACTGGGACGGAGGTTCAATTCCAGCAGTGGGGCTGGACCTCCTACTCTCACCGCGGGAGAGCAGTGATGCCCAAAAAAAAAAAATAGGATAAAAAATGGAGCAGGGGAAATCACAATGGACCCCAACAAAATGAAAAGGATAATCACAAAGTACTATGAAAGTCTGTACTCTAATGAATTTAATAGTGTGGAAGACATGGACAAATACTTGGAAAAACAATCCCTCCCTAGGGGTCAAGAACTTCAACAGACCCATAACAGCAGAAGAAATAGATATAGTTATCAAGAAACTACCAATAAAAAAAGCTCAGACAGCTTCACAGGAGAATTCTGCCAAGCATTCAGGCAAGAGCTGACCCTGATCCAACACAAATTATTCCAGGGCATAGAAAAAGATGGCAAACTCCCAAATTCATTCTACAAAGCCTTTATAAGTCTAATACCCAAATTTGAAAGGATCCCACAAAACACAGAAATACAGACCAATATCCCTAGTGCACATAGATGTAAAAATTCTTAACAAAACATTGGCCAATAGAATACAGAAGTATATAGAACATATTATCCATCATGATCAGGTAGGATTCATTCCAGGGATGGTTTAACATCTGAAAATTCATCACTATTTTTGACCACATTGATCATTTAAAAGATAAGAATCACACGATAATATTGATAGATGCAGAAAAAGCATTTAACAATATCCAATACCCATTCCCAATTAAGACACTCAAGAAGACAGGAATTGAAGAAAATGTTTCAAGTTGATAGTAGCTATCTATGAAAAGTCCACAGCAAACATCATAGCCAGTGGAGAAAACACAAAAACAATCCCAGTGAAAAAGGGGACCAGACAAGGATGCCTCTTGTCCCCACTTCTATTCAACTTCTATTCTAGCTAACAACATAAGACAGCAGAAGGACATTAAAAGTATCCAAATGGAAGAGGAGGCGGTGAAACTTGCTATTAGCAGATGACATGATTCTATACATTAAAAATCCAAAAATCCTCACAATAGGAGTACTGACAGTAATAGAGGAATATGAAAGAGTGGCAGGATACAATATCAACAAATGAGTCTATTGGTTTGTTATATACAATGGGCAAAACCATGGAAGAGGAGATCAAGAAGGAAGTACCCTTCACAATAGCCAAGAACAAATGGATATATCTAGGGATATACTTAACAAAAAAACTAAAAGATATACATGGAAAACTACAGGACCCTACTACAGGAAACCAAAAGCCATCTACACAAATAGAAGAAAATCCCAGCCTCATAGATTGGAAGGCTAAATATCATAAAGATGTCAATCTTACCCAAGGCACTATAAAAGTTTAATGCTATCTCAATTCAAATACCAACAACCTTCTTCAAAGAATTGGAAAAACTGACCACCAATTTCATATGGGGAAGGAAGAAATCCAAGATTAGCAAAGAAATCCTTAAGAAGGACAAAAATCAGAGGGCTCACTTTACCTGACTTTAACACCTACTACATAGTCACAGTAGTCAAAACAGCATAGTACTGGAATGGCAGGTATTCAGGCCAATGGAAAAGAACAGAAAAACCTAGAAATAAAACCATTAGCATGTAGACAACTGATCTTTGACAAAGGTCCAAAAAGCGTCAAGTGGGAGGTTGAATGCCCTCTTAAACAAGTGGATCTGGCTATCCACCTGTAGAAAAATGAAGAGATGTTTGCCTCACTCTACATAAGAATAAACTCAAGGTGGATCACAGACCTGGAAGTAAAACCCCAAACTAGCAGTACCATCAACAAAGGAGTTGGGACAAACCAAAGAACCTTGGCTCAGGGAATACATAGGCTAACTGCAATAAGGAAGGGTACACACACACACACGTGAACCTGAAATCAGCAAGTGGGATATACTAAGGATCGAACCTGTGTGCTTCGAAAGACTTTACCGAGAGAGTAACAAGAGAATCCACAGACAGAAAGGATTTTTGGCAAAACAGACAACGGGCTTATTACAAAAATCTACAATCCCTCCCAAGTCTGCAAAAAAGAATTAAACAGTTAACTCCCTGAGGAAGTGGGCAAAAGACCTGAACATAAGTTTCACTAGGGAATAAACATATGAGAAAAAGTTCACACTCATTAGCCATCAGAGAAATGCAAGTGAAAACAACTATGAGATACCACCTAAGGTCCTTGAATATAGCCCAAGTCAGAACATCGAAGAACAATAAATGTTGGCGGGGATGTGACAAGATAGGAACTCTCCTCCACTTCTGGTGGTCATGTAGATACATATCGCCTCTGTGGAAAGCAGTCTGGCAATATTTAAAGCAAATGTTAATAAACCATCTATCCCTCTATACCCAAAAGAGGGAGGAAATAGACCACAACCAGTCATCTGTGCTCCAATGTTTATTGTGGCCCAATTAATATTCATAAAGAATTTGAAGTAACCTAAATTTTGATCAATAGACGAGTGGACTAGAAAACTCTGGCACATACACACAATGGAGTAGCATGCATCCCTAAAAAGCACTGATGATCACATGAAGCATATCTTCTCATGGGAAAAGTTGGAGGAAATTATGCTAAGCAAAGTTAACCAATCACAAAAAGACAAGTACAGCATGGATCCCCTGAGGTCAGTATAATTAGCACAGAAGGTATAGAAGAAAAGCCACTTATCTCACAATATATGGGTTGAGGTACAACCATATATATATGGGTGGGGGACAACCAAATCCAAGGATGTACATATTTTGCCAACATAAAATAGGGGAAAGGGAAGAGGTGGAGAGAGAAGGAGGGAAATGGGGAGGCGATGGCACTAACCCACTCAGGGGGAGTATTGGTTATGTCTCCACAGATTGGGAGTGTGCATGCAGACGCCACCACGCTGCACCAAACCTTGAGGGCAATGTAAGCACGTAGAGCACCTTGAGCCAAAATGATCCCCTCCCTCGAAGTATGTGCTACAGAGGACAACGCTAAACTTACAGGTTGGGAGAGGGGCTGATCTGCCATGACCACCCAGAAGCAAACCAAGAAGCAAAAAGAGAGAGGGCCTAATCCCTTTACAGAAGGGTTGCAGGGAGGAGACAAGCCAGTCAGAGTGCAATGTAGTAACAATGACATATGCAACTTTCCTCTAGTTCTTAAATGCTTCCCCCACCTCACTATCATGATCCCAATCCTACCTTAAAAATCAGGCTAGACCAGAAGATGTACACTGGTACAGATAGGAACCAGGAACATGGGGAATCCAGGACAGATGATCTCTTCAGGACCAGTGGTGAGAGTAGCAATACCAAGAGGGTGGCAGGAAGGTACAGTAGAAAGGGGAAATGGATTACAAGGATCTACATATGGCCTCTTCCCTGAGCTATGGACAACAGGGAAGTGGGGGTAGGGAGACATCAGGCAATGTAAGATATGACAAAATAATAACAATTTATCAATTATCAAGGGCTTATGGGGGAGGGGAAGGGAGGAGAAATATGAGGAACTTATAGCAGGGGCTTGAGTAGAAAGAAAATGCTTTGAGAATGATGATGGCAACAAGTGTACAAATGTGCTTTGTATACAATGTATGTATGTAATATCATGGGACTTGTATGAGCCTCCAACAAAGTGATTTAGAGAAAAGATTTGTTCACTTTCGAATTCTATGTATTCTATACACTAAGCCAAATTGATTAGAATTTTGCTTAAATAAATGTTTACATATTAATTTAAGAAATAAAGGAAATTTGGAATGACAGGACATGTATAAAATCCCAACTAATAATAAATATATATATAAGCTTAAAAAATAGAGAGACGGGGTCTAGACCCCATAAGGGCACACTAAGCCCAGAGGTGATGTCCCTGCACGGAGCTGGTAAGGCACAGACAAGACCAAAAGACCCACAACAGCTCGAGACATGATGTCCCCACACTGGGGAGTACCACAACGGAGGACAATAGTGGGGGCACATGGCGAGGAGTTAGTCCAGTCAGAATCCCTCACAACAGGGAAAACCAAGAAGGGAACATAACAGATCAGCAGTGGAAGCAAAGTCAAGCCACAAAGTCCCTGAGGAGCCCCCAAAATAAACTTCCAGCTAGAGAGGCACTTCTCAGAATTACCCCAGGACCAGAGGGGAGATAGTCATAACAGTCAGTGGACAGACCTGGAAGTATGTATGCTTTTTTTTCCTAGTTGTATTTATCTCCCTCTCCACTCTTTTTACGCAATCTTGTTTTCTTTATGCTTTGTTTCCGTGCTTGTTGGTTTTGTTTCCTAATAAGACAGACATAGGAAGCAAGCGAGAGGGCCCACAGTTGTGGAGAGACTTGGGGGAAGGAAGAGGAGAGAAAACAATGTCATAGACAGGGGAACAACAAGGGAATTAAAATCAACAACAAGGAGGACTTAGAGATCCTGGGGGTGTTGGAGCAACAGCAATCTAACTGAGAGGAATTACTAAGGCAGAAGAAGGTTCAGCATGGATGGAAGGAAGGTAAAAGGAAAGAAGAAATATCTAGGAAGCAAAGTTGTAGAGAGGAATAAACATAGCTATGTACATATGTACATTAATTCATAAAAATAGAGGTACTGGCCCATGTACCTTTATTTATATGGCAATATGCTGAGGTAGTGGATGGACTTTGGGCCTCTGCTCAAGCCCTGCCTAGATGTAAGAACAATTTGTTCTAGCAACCTGGAATTTCATGATGCTCACCCTCCTGGCTTGATTGCTGAAGGCAAAAATGGGTGCATAAGCAAATGTGAATAAAGCTGATGGCTCCCAGCTATGAAAAGATACAGCATGTGGGGTCTTAAAGACTTGAAGTTAAACAAGTGGCCATCTAGCAGAGAAGCAACAAGCCCACATGGAAGAAGCACACCAGCCTATGCGATCATGAGGTGTGAACGGGACCTTATAACTGGCATCAGAAGACCCCAAACAAACAAACAAAACCATATTATTGACCCCAAACTCATCTGTAGGCAATGGAACATGCCCTGACAGAGGAATCGTAAGGAAGGGATAAGTCAACCAGGGTGCAGTATAGTACCGATGAAACACAATATTCCTCTGGTTCTTTAAGGCTTTCTGACTCCCCACTATCATGATCCCAGTCCTGTCTTTCAATTCAGGCTAGATTGGAACATGTACACAGGTGCAGACAAGAGATAAGAGCTCATGATAAAGGGAATCCAGGAACAGGAAGGTGGGAAGAGGAGGGGAGGCATGAATAAAGTGATCACAACGATCGACACATAACCACACCACTCTAAGGGGAGGAACAACAGAAACCATGAGAGAAGGAAGATAGTGGTTGCTGTAAGATATGAAAATAATAATTTATAATTTATCAAGGGGTCACAAGGGTGGGAGGTGGGGAAGGAGAGAAAAAAGAGGAACTGATATCAAGGGCTCAAATAGAAAGTACATGGTTAGAAAAGAATGATGGCAGCATGAGTATAAATATGTTTGATACAATTGGTGGATTGTTATAAGAGCTGTAAGAGCCTCCAATACAATGTTTTTTAATAAAAATAAATAAACTTAAAAGTGCTTTTCAAATTTAATCTTAATTAAAATCATTATCATGAGGAAGTAAAACTGTACATTTAGTACTAATTCTTTTCTACTATTAAAACAAAAAAAGACTTAATACCCCACCCCCAAAACAAAAAGAAAACCAAAAAAACCCCTCAAGCCCCAAACCTAAGTTGTTTGTGACTGTTAAAAGTCTGCAAGAATTACTGGTCAGGTAGCACCTTATCCTTTCACATTGTATTAATTTCTCCCACCCTAATCCAACCGCTTATTTTTTTCAGAGTATATAATTGCTTTGAAGCGTTTGAACAACTTTTCCCTGGTTTGTAGGACTTCACACTTCCTGATTTTCAGTTTTCTAAAAGAATGTTCCCTCTACATCAGAACAGCTGCCATCCATTCTGTTTTAAATGTTGCCTAAGTGAACAATTCCCGAATTTTACTTCTCTACCATTTCTCTCCTTCAATCACCTAGGAGCAACATCTCCATTTCAACATGGAGGTCTCACACCTAACACTAAACATGTAAAAATGAAAATAAACATACTCTCCACCCAGAAGAGATGTGCCTTCAACTTTAGTGTTCACTGAATGGGTACAGTTCAGTAAAAATTAACAAAGTGACCTAAAAGAAAACTCCAATGCATGGGAACACCACGCTACGGAGAATCCGCCAACAGCCATCACTTGTTTTAATTTTTTTAAATTAATTAATTAATTTATTTTTTGGCATCACTGCTCTCCGGTGGTGGGAGTAGGAGGCCCAGCCCCACTGCTGGAATTGAACCTCCGTCCCAGCGGGCCGCAGTCATCACTTGTATTAAATGACTGATTTTCTCAAAGCAAATCATGTCCCTGATGCTGAAAAAAGGAAAAGGTAGCTTGTGTCAGTACTTTCAGCTCTAGCAAAGATGCATTTTCATATTCAAAATAGCAAAGCACAAATACTACAGACGGCATAATACTGAGGGGAAAGCTGCCCAAGCATAGGCCCTAAAGAGAAGATACTAGATACTTGACTTTGACCCTTCCTTGGCCATGTGGAAAAAACCTAAGCACAAAGCCTTGTAAAAAGAACACTGCTTTTCCCATCTCATCACTTGTAGCCCAGAAACTCGGAAGAAAAACAGAAATGATAGGAGCGTTCGTCATACAGTCTATGCGTGGACTTTTAAGGGTACGCGTCTCAATAGCCACCGAAATCACCAACCAGCTAGAGGACCACGCCAGCTTCTCAGGCACAAACAGCTGGAACGCACGCAGGCGCGCTCCAGTGCTCATAGAGCCCGCCCTGGGCAGGGGAGTCTCTGAGGCTCACCCAATCAGAACTCATCCTAGCTCCACCTCTGTCACGTGACCCTAGTCCCCGCCTCCCGCCCTCTGCGGAGAGCCTCACACACAACCAGGCCTGGCAAGACGCCTCCCTTCCGGCGGCGCTTTCTGATTGGTGGATGCGCCTGCGGTCTCCTGGGTGACAGGAACGCGGTAGCCTTCTCGGTGGAGACGGAGTGCGCTTGCGCACTCACTGATTCGCGCGGCCGCTCGAGCTTTGAGATGAAGGTAAATAACTTAAAAATCCCCGGAGGGATGGGGCAGGAAGTGGCGACCACTGGCCTTCCCTTCGGCCGGCCTAGCCTCGCTTTCAGGAGAGGGCCTGTGCCCTCCTCCGTTCTCCCAAGTGGGTGAGGCGACCGGGGGGGCGGCGAGCGGGGTGGCCAGGAAGGGGAGGACGGAGGTGAAGTTACAGGAAAAGAAAGGAAAAAGGAGAAGACGCAAAGGAGAGGGAGGCCTCAGCTCCGGGGCCGCGACCGCGTGAGGAGCTGCGGGGGAAGAGGGGACTTCGGGAATGAGTTGACGGCATCTGAAGGGTCCCCCGAACTTCGCACGGAGGAAAGATCGGGTCGTGAATGCGTTTGGAGGGTCGCGGTGAAGGTGGCTCCAGCGGGCGTCCAGGGCTGCCCCATTTCTGGCAGCAAAACCTTTGCAAGCCGCGCAGCTGCTCGGCGCCTTAGTTCAAGCCCTTGAAAGAACATGCTCAGATTGAATTGCCGGTGACGGGCTCCGGTTCGCGGAGACGGCGGCACCGCACCCCCCAGGTGGTTCTCTCTTCCCTGCACCTGGTCCTCCGTGGGACCGTGACTAGCCTGGCCTCCGCAGGCTCACTCCCAGGTATTGGCTTCCCCAGCACCTTCGCCATGCCATCCTGCCAGGACCTGGCACCGAGAGAGAAAGTTCAGATTTGAAATTACTGGTATCGACCCCATTGCTTTCTCATGACTTCGGGTGGGGGTTGCAACAGACAGACTTGGCTAGTCACAACTCGCATTTTTAAAGCACCGCACAACTTAGGAAGTGCTTCAAGTGGTGCACGATTGCTGTTTTATGGTTGGGGTGTCTGCAGCAAGAGGCAGCGAAAGTCAAAAACGCACTGTACTGGTGAGGAAGCTGGTGCTTAGTCCCTTAGACTAGATAGGGAACATGGAGCCCTGGTGGTGCCGAGGGTTAAGTGCTAGGTTGTGAATCCTGTGTGGGAGAAAGTTGAGAATGAGGTGTGCGTCCCCACAGATTTTTGTCTGACCTATATCAGGTTGAGGGGGTTGGGTATATGGACACACACATGCAGCTTCCCTGAAGACAAATTTGAAGCATACAGTTGAAGCCTGAGTCTGGTTGGCAAAATAAAACTAATTAATAAAGCTCAAATTTCAGGGCAAGGGGGTCATATGTTTTTGTAAAATTTGCAAAAGAGAGATGTTTTTATAGGCTTCAAGAGTGTCTCCATGCCACATAAAACCTGGGTATACTCATGATTATGCGCATGTATAGGGAAGCCTGGGGGACATAGTGGTTATGCTTTGGGCTGCTAACCACATGGTTAGCAATTCAAAACCACTAGCTGCTCCACCGAAGAGCGAGTTTTCTACTCCAGTAAAGTGACAGCCTTGGAAACCCACAGGGACAGTTCTACTCTGTCCTGTAAGGTCACTTTGAGCAAGGACAAACTTGACGATGGCGGTGAGTTTGGTTTGAGTAGAGGTTTAACTATTCTTTACGCTTTTAGCATATGAACTGTTCATCGATTAGTGTTTGAGTTTGTGTTGCCATTCAAAGTCAGGTCTGTAGTCTAAACTTCATATGCCTATGATAGAGACAGCTTAATATTGAGATCTAAAATTTCTCACTGAGCTCTATGCTCTTCTTTCATATGAGCACATAATGCAAACCAATATGTAATTTTAAAAATGAATTTTTAAAAATTTAAAGAGGCTTTACTTTGGTAACACATATACTAAAATTGGAAATGATGCAGAGGATATTAGCATGGCCCCTGCCCAAGAATGATGCGCAAATTTGTGAAGCGTACCATATAGTAAAGTAAATACAAGTGAAATTTTACATAATGTATTTAACTCAAGTCACCACTTGTGTGTCATTTTGTCATACTGTAGTGGTTTGTGTGTATATCACTGGTATTTCAAACACCAGAAAGGTCACCCAAAGTACACAGGTTTCGGTAGAACTTCCAGCCTCAGAACAGATAACAAAGAAGGAAGGAATCGGATGTCTACTTAAACATCATCAGATACTAAAAATGTCAGGAACAGAGGCAGAACCTTGTCAGAGATGGTGCCAGAAGCTGGGCCCCTCAGGTGAGAAGGCACTAAAATATGACTGATGAAGAATTGCCATCTCAAAGTAGAGTTGATCATAATGAAGTGGATCAAGTAAAGGCGACAGGAATAAAGCCTGCAGTTCCTACATTTGCTGATGGGACATGACTCAAAATGAGAAGAAATAGTTGCTCTGATTAATAATCTGAATTTGAAATAAATGAAGTATTCTAGGAAAATTGGAGGTTGTTAAAAAGTGAAGGAACACATAAAGATTGATATTCTAGGTTGTAGCTGAAATGGACTGGGATTGGCCATTTTGGATCAGAAAGTCATATGGTTTACACACCAGGAATGATACAATAAAGAACAATGGCATTGCACTCATTAGCAAAAGGACATTTCAAGATCTGTCTTGAAGTACAATGCTATCTGTAGTAGGATAATATCTACATTTAAGGAAATCCAATCAGTACAACTATTACTCAAATTCATGGTACCAGTCACTCAAGCTATTGGTGCATTGCAGAAATAGAATAATCTTACCAATGTCTTCAGTTGGAAATTGATCAAACATATTGTCAAAATGCATTATAATTATTGGTGATTAGAAAGCAAAAATTGAAAACAGAGGAAGTAACAGTAGTTGGAAAATATGCTTTTAGTGATAGATATGAAAATGGATAGAACTTTGTAAGACCAGTAACTTACAGAATAGGGACCCAAAACCCATCTATAGACAATTGGACATCAATATACCAAAAGAATTAGTTGACATTCAACCATTAAAAAAAAGGTAATTCAAATGATTAAAAACAAACAAGTAATTCATCTTATTGGAGGTTCTTACAGATCATTCAACCATTTCAAGAAGTAGCATATTTGCAAGACCAATGGTACTGAAGGATGATGTCCAAGCTGCAAAGAAAGCATTAGTCAAAAACAAGATCCCAGGAATTGATGGAATACTGATTGAAATGTTTCTATTGTGACTCGTGGCTACCATATTGGATACCAGAGTTCTAGATTGTCTAGCGAAAAGAAAAGAACAACTTTTTCCCCAATTGATATCCTGTCCATCCAATAGACAAAACTAAACATTAAGTAATTATAATCAATGAGTAGAATAAAAAAAATTTCAAAGAAGTAAACAGTTGTGGTACAGCTAATTCCAGCTCATTGTGATCTGATGTGTTGCAGAGAAGAATGGGTCTCAGGAGTCTTTTCATGATCGTGTCTGGACTTTCTGAAGCAGATTACCTGGTCACTCTTCCTTGGTGCCTCAACCTGCCAGCCTTTTTAATAGTATTTCAGGGGTGCTTTGTGTCCCATACCACTCTGCCTTTCTGCGGGGTTATATAAATCATTGTAGCAGCCACACACAGATAACTGTCAATAACTGTGGTTTATTGTGGGTGTTAACAGGTAAGCAATTACAGTGATTCAGTTAGTACATGAACAAAACTCTTAGGGCTTCTAATAAATGCCCAAAGGGCATGCCACTCCCTTGTAAGTCACAACCTGAAGGCACTCAATGCTAGGTTCATGGGTCAGGAAACTCAGGGACACATCACTCACAAACCAGCCTGCTGTCCCAAAGCACTCGGCTTTATTTGTTCTGTGGGCTTAGAAGTCCACCACTGGCTCATGCTCTGGCTCCTGGTTTGATTCACTCCTCTGGTGTCAAAGCTGGATCAAGGAGGCTCTCTCGGCCAAGAAATTCGGAAGACATTCTCTACTTCTGACTCCTGCTGGTAGTAAGATCCGCCTCCTCTGCTTCTGGGAGGCTCACCTTCCACCCAGCAGAATGGCCATCACCCACAGCTGTATCACGCAAAGAATCCGTGTCTCCCCCTGCCTGCGTAGCCCGACATTAAGGAAAAGTCATTTGGGCATTCCAGCCTGTGTGATCATGAGGTGTCAAGGGGATCAGGGATCAGGCATTAGAGACCCAGAACAAAAACAATCATATCAATGTGAATGAAGGGGATCTCTGTGTCTGTCTGGAGACATTTGGACCTCTCCTTACAGTAGAGTCACAAGGAGGAAATGCGCCAATCAAGATGCAGTGTAGAACCAATGAAACATACAACTTTCCTCTAGTTCTTTACTGTTTCCTCCCCCCACTATCATGACCTCAATTCTACTTTACAAATCCAGCTAGAACAGAACTTGTACATTGGTACATATCAGCATACAACAGGGAATCCACGTCAGCTAAACCCCTCAGGACCAATAATGTGAGTAGCAATACCAGGAGGATAAGCGGAAGGCCAGAGGGGCGAGAGGAGGAGAGTGTATGAGAAAGGAGAACCGATCACAATGGTCTACATTTAACTCCTAATCAGGGCATATGGACAACAGAAAAGCGGGTAAAGGGAGATTGCAGATGGTATAAGACATGAACAATTAAAAATTATCAAGGGTTCATGAGGTCTAGAGGGCGGAGGAGGGAAGAACATGAGCTGATACCAAGGGCCAAGTAGAAAATGTTTTGGAAATGATGGCAACATACATACAAATGTACTTGACACAATGGTATGCATGAATTGTGATAAGAGCTGTAAGAGCCCCCAATAAATGATTTTTTAAAAATAGACCTTAGATATTACTCAACTGGGATAACTTCAAATAAACAATAATGACTTAAAGAAATAAAAAAAAAATTAAAGACTAAATAAAAATATAGATAAGAGTGAAAAAAAATAAAATACTGTATACCATATATACTCGTGTATAAGCCGAGTTTTTCAGCACGTTTTGTTTAATCATTTTATTAGGGGCGCGTACATCATGTTTATTATCTTGCTTATCTGTGAGGGTTATTTATGTTTTTCATAATTCATAAATACATATACTGTGCCAAGCACCTGCACATGCCTGCTGCCATCATCGTTCTCCAAACATCTGCTTTTCCACTTGAGCCCTTGATGTCAGCCCCCCATCTTTTCTCCTCCCTCCCTGCTCCCCCTCCCTCACCAACCCTCAGTACCTTTAGTACTGTATAAAAGTACCTCAGTACCTTTATAAATTATTATTATTTTGTCATATCTTATACTGCCCAGCCTCTCCCCTCATTCACTCCTCCAATGCCCGTCCTCCAGATAGGAGGTTATGTGTAGATCCCGTCTCCACTCCACCTTCCCTCCACCCATTCAGCCCATTTTTAATGTAGTTTTTGCGGTCAAAGTAGGTACCTCGGCTGATATTCGGGTTGGCTTATACTCGAGTATATATAGTATATATAAAAAAAGAATAGCAAAACCTAAGTGGCGAGAAGGCTAAGGGACTAGTTGACTGCACTGCGAGTCCTTATCGTTGAATATCCAGGACTCATCAAAGCAGCGGTTCTCAAGCTGTGTTTCGACCCCTTTGGGGGTCAAATGACCCTTTCACAGGGGATACCTAATTCATAACAGCAGCAAAATTACAGTTATCAACTAGCAATGAAAATAATTCTATGGTTGGAAGGGGGTCACCACTACATAAGGAACTGTATAAAAGGGTCGTGGCATTTGGAAGGTTGAGAAACACTGCCTCAAAGAAATATAAGCTTAATGTCTTTGTTTCAGGATTAAGATTTGTTTAACAAACCAATTTTGTGAAAACTTTTTGAGGCCTTGTTAACTGATGAAAGTCACATCTCACTGTTAAAAAAGTCATGTGATAGTTAACTAAATTCAAGCACATTATTTTAATCTTAAAAAAATAAAGGACTTCACTGCCATTGAGTTAATGTCAACTCCTAGTGACCCTGGAAGACAGTGTAGCCTTGCCCCTGTGGACTTCTGAGACTGTCGATCTCTATAGGAGTAGAAAGCCGCCTCTTTCTCCAGAGGAGTAGTTTTGAACTGCTGATCTTGAGATTAGTGTCATGTGAAACCGCTCTGCCAACAGGGCTGCTTATTTTAATCCTTAACGTCTACCTATTTTTATAAATTAGCGTTCAGAAACCGTCAGAGTGAAAATTGTTAAGTCGAGAGCTTGAGAAAGGGTTCACTCCAAAGAGGAGGGTCCTCAGAGAGATGGATTAATCCCATGGCTTCTACAGGGGGTTAAGTGTTAAGTTGTGAGGGTAACACAGAACCTAGCCCCGTTTGATTCTTTTGTACATAGCATCGCTGTGGTTCAGAACTGACTGCAGGGCAAGTGACAACACAGCTTGCTACCCATACAGTACCAACCAGATCGTATGTTTTTCGTAGGTTAGTTGCTTCATCAGTTGTTTTATTTGCTATATTGGTGATTTCTTTTGGATCAACTCTAGCATCCTAAATCCTACTTGTTTCATAACGATGATTTGACTTTATTTTCCAATTAACTCTTTTCAAAATAGTTTTATTGGCATACACTTCATGTAATATGCAGTTTACTAAATTATGTTCAGAGTTAGGCAGTCAGCACCACAATTCCAGAACATTGCCTTCTCATACTCGTTGTTGTTAGCGTCTTATTGCCCCTCAAGCTCCTCTGTCATGCCCCTAGGTAATTATTAATCTGGCAACTGCCTCCATAGATTTATCTATTCAGGACTTCATAGGCAGAAAATTTTTACAAAACACCAACAAGAAGAAAACAATCCCAAACAAAAGGAAAGCAGAAAATACTGAAACAACTTTAAAATGGACCAAAAGGACAGATCAAAGAGCATTTTAAACCATTGACATCTGCCATAATCAACTTTACAATGCTTTGATAGCAAGGCTGTTCATATCTTTGGACTGTGATCAGAGAGGTTTAATCAGAGGCATAATCTTGTGGTGACTCTGCAAAGGGATTTTGGGCTTCCACTCTCCTCCAAAACCTTAAACCAAGTCTTTGTGATTTAAGCTCTGATGCAGTTTCCTCCTACAGATTTAGATTATTTGCAATCCTTGGATCATACAAGCTGATGTGCTTCTTCCATGTGGACGTAGTTGACGCTCCACTTAAATGCCTTTTGTGTGTGTTTGTTTTGGGGCCTACTTCTTTGAAGATGAGCCTTAAAGATCCCAGACACTGTTCTCTCTGATAGCCAAGCACTACCTGGGTTCTTCACCACACTTTGCTGTAACACCAATATCTTCAGAGATTTCTTCATGAGCGTGAGTATCGAGTAGGTCCATGTCATAAGAACTGATTGTTTCTAGACTGGCCTAAAATTGAGTCCGAGATCAAAATCCATTCGTATATGTATGGTTTATGTCACTTCAGAGACATCATGATCATTTTATGATAGAGAACATCTATTTAACTCTTAATTGTGTATTTTGTTTAAAAAAATTTTTTTTTCTTTTTTAGCGTGTTTTCTTACTACTAGAAAAGACATTGCTTGGCACACCAATACAATTCACCTGGCAGAAAACATCAGGAAACTACCTTGCAGTAGCAGGGTAAGAAACCAATGCATGTTTTAAGTAGCTAATCCTGGCTCTTGGTGAATGTGTGTCTCTATGACTATACCCTCTAATTCAGTAGACGTTCTTGTGACATAACTGTTTGGTGGAAAAAGAAATATGTTCACCTCTGTTGGTATTGCAGCTCATAAAACCTTTCCTCTGATAAAGTAATTATTAAAAATAACTAGATTAAAAATAAAATAACTAGATATGAATGATGAAGTTATCAAGGGTGAACATTGAAAACACTTGGGTGGTGGCCGAATGTTGTACCTAGTTTTCAAGGTGTGTAATGAGAGAGGAACATTTTGATGAGTTCTTTGGGTTCTGATTGCTTTTAGAGCGGATCATATTGTGAAAATCTTTGATCGCCATGGTCAAAAAAGAAGTGAAATTAACTTACCTGGGTAAGTACAGAAGCCGATAAAAGATATTTTCAAACTTTGTTACCTTTTTTTAAAAGTTAGTTTATTTTTAACAGTATCACCGACTTAATTCCAAATTCTTTTGCTTTGTCCCTACTAGTTGAATTTTTCTGGCAAAGAATTTCCAGATAAAGGGCTGTTATATACTCAGTTTTCAACAATTTCCAGATAAAGGGCTGTTATGTACTCTGTTTTCAAGCGAGAGATAGTTCTATCAACAATCGGAATGCTTCCTTCCTCCATAGTCTCCAAATCCTAAGAGTATTATAGAAAACTAAGACCTCCAAACAAATGTTAGCAATTGGAAGAGTCCAATAATGGAGTAACTCCCAGCGGTTGTACAGGAACGTTCTCACATTTTAAAAAGTTTATAACTTATTCAAATGCAGATGTGCCCCCCACACACGAAAAACTTGCCAATAACAATATTTTAAAAAATAGATTTAATGGTCTTATTGTTGACAAAAATCACAAATGTGTTAGTATTTGTTTCTTTACTTCAAAAAATGTTTAGTGATGTTTTGCTCTCTCTTTTTGGAAAGTAACTGTGTTGCTATGGACTGGGATAAAGATGGAGATATCCTAGCTGTGATTGCTGAGAAATCTAGCGGCATCTATCTGTGGGATGCCAACACAAATAAGACCAGCCAGCTAGACAGTGGCATGAGGTAAGGATAACTCATTTTAGACTTTGGAAACTTTTACACGTAAACGTGATGAGTGGCAGAGTTGATGCTAACTGTACTTAGTACATTCCTTTACAAGATGTATATAAGTGAACGGTTTTCTGATGCTATTTCTTTTACTGTCCTACATGATCATTCTACTACAGCCAGTCGGTCAATTAGATTTAAAGTGTTACAATTGTGAACTACAAAGACCAGACCAAACTCACTGCCCACTCATCAAATACCCCGTAGGGCAGAGTAGAACCGCCCCTTGGCGTTTCTGAGATTTTAAATCTTTAAGGGAGTAGAAAGCCGCCTCTTTTTCCTAAGGAGCAACTTTGAACTTCTGACCATGGGACCAGCAGCCCAGCTTGTCACTAGCAGAGATTTGTTGCAACTTTCTACTCCCATAAAGACTAAAAATTATACCGGGGGCCTAAGTAGAAGGAGGATATTTCGAGAATGATGATGGCAACAACTGTGCAAATGTGGTCTGCGTGCAATTGACATATATATTGATTTTGATAGGAGTTGTATGAGCCCCTAATAAAATGATTTATTTTTTAAAAAGACTTAAAATTATAGCGACATCAATTATAACACACTGATGAAGTTCTACCCTGCCCTAAGGATCACTGTGAGTCAGCATGTGGCAGTGAGTGTTTGTTTTAGTGAAATGTCATTTATAAAATTAAAAGTTGTTTTCAGTGACACAACTGAAACATCCAAAAATCCATGTGGGAAATTCTAGAGGCAGCCTGGATCCAGGCTTGGTCAGTAGCATTCTCCCTAGTAAGAGATCTGAGCTGAGCAGTGGGGCTGGGAGGCCGGTGCCCTTGCTGGCAGTGGGCAGCGGCACACACCGCTCTAAGCAGCAGCAGTCGCCGCCTCCACCACTGCAGAAGCAGCAGAGACACTCGGCCATTCCCGCCCTGTGCACTTCCTCTCCACACTGACCCAAGAACAGATTGCTGAATTCAAGGAGGCGTTCCCTCTATTCCCTCTATGCGACGGCACCGTCACAACAGAAGAACTTGGAACTGTGCTGAGGTCTCTGGGTCAGATCCCAACTGAGGCTGCATTACAGGACACAATCACCCGGGTGGACGCTGATGGTAATGGCACCATTGACTTCTCAGAGTTTTTGACTAAGAAGGCCAGATTAATGAAAGACACAGCGAAGAGCTACATCAGTGCAGCGGGGCTGCGCCACATCTTGGCAACCGAAAGAAAAACTAACAAAGACAGAGGTGAAATGATCAGAGAACCAGACATCGATGGTGACGGACAAGTCAACTATGAAGAACTCGTACCGATGATGACTGCAAAATGAAGACCTACTGGAATTTTTACTTCTAGCTAAATCTCTTTAGCACTTCGCCTTTGTCCTAAAGCATAAAGTCGTCATTATGTTCTTTGGCTTCTAAGAAGATGTTAAAATTACCCCCCAAGGACTATTTTAAAGGACGTCTGAGAGATTACAATGGTGAATTGCGTAGTCATGTATATCTTCATGTTACAGGGATCAAATGTCTTTCCTTCTTTGGTCAAAAGTTGGAAGTGTTCTGGCTGTTGGAACCGTGAAAGGAAACTTGCTTATTTATAATCGACAGACATCTCGAAAGATTCCTGTTCTTGGTGAGTTGTAGCTGGGAGCATTGCTAAAGAAACTTCATGCAAATGTGTTTTTACTGCCTCAGGTTTCCCTCATTGTGCAAGGAAAATTTTATATTATGAATACCCTCCCAGCCCAGTCTTACATCTGGCTAAACAAGCAGGTCCCTCTTATAGCTTACCAAAACTTTTACTGCATACATATAGTAGGTTGCTTTAAGATTTGCCTTTTAGCCTTCGTATATTAATGGCATATGGTCCATGTTTTCCTTCCTCGTCACCTCTTACCCCTAGACAAAGAATAGCACATGTGACATCAGCACAATAGAATGTGGACTCACACGTTCACTGACTGTTTGGACAGAGTAAGTCTAGATTCCCAGACTCCTGACACTCTAAACACTGATTGAACCTAGAGGTGGAATATGAGTTATATTTCCCCCAGAGTACACACAGAGGCTGACGGTGATCGAGTCCTCGTTTGACCTTACTTCTTCAGTCTGTTCACTCTCTGAACCTCTGGTCATTTAGCATCTGCACACCCAATAACCAGAAGACACAGTTATGATTCTAGTAATTATTGTAGCATCGTGCTGGGGAGTGATCGAGCTGGGGGATTTTATGGCATTCAGGTGGCCAACAAACTCATAACTCACTGCTTACAAAGGGGTCGGATCCGGAGGTAATGGCACCCCAGGCTACATGGGAGCGTGCCTTTCCATTAAGAGCATGTCATAATTTCAATTTAATTTCACATAGATATGCTTTATAGTGTAGACATTAATCTTTAGTGCTACATCTAGACAGCAACACCATTAGCTCATTTGAAATATTAAACTAAAAATTGTTTAGTTACATAAATCACTTCTTCACCGTGTGAAAACATTTGTCTTTTGGACTTCAGTAGGCATTTTCTGTTTCTCACTTCATCTGCGGGCATATCCCATCAGCTCCTACAGGTTGTTACCTCCAATTGAGTCAATTCTGACTGTTAGGAGCTAATCATGAGGCTTGTTGTCTGAGGTGCCTGTGGGCTGATTTGAATCGCCACGCCCTTGGCAAGTCGCCAAAATGCTTACCATCAGAAACACCCAGGGACTCCTCATATTCCCTCTCACTGACGCATCGTGCCTCTCTCTAGTTTCTGCCACAGTGCGTCGCTGTGTGAGCAGACAGCCTCATCTGCTTCCTTTGAGGTTAGCAGCCCAACACCTAAGCCATAGCATCAGCAGGCTTCCTTATTGTCATACCAAAGAAGTCCACAAGTTCAGGGACATTTTTCCTTTTCAATTCCATTTTTTCCTATGCAATTTTTAAAGTCTTCTTGTTTTTAAAGTGAATATTGATTCTGTTCAAAGCCTTACTGAGTAAAACATCTGAAATTTTTCAGATTAATTACATTATCTAAGATCTTCTAGCATAAGGTATGGCTGCCTCCCTCAGAGTTGGCTGTGATTTGTGGTTCACCTCTTTTTGCCTTTCAATCTCCTCACACCAAACCAGGCCAGTTCCCATAGCAGCTACATGGTAGTATGTTCTGCTGGCACTTGAGAGTCACTTCATATCTCTGTTTTATGTCATACTGATTTGTTTCCTTGAACTAGACCTCAGACAGGCGGTTCCTCCTTTGCACAGTTTAGATATCCATGAGTTGCAGTTACTGGCTGTTAATCAAATAACACTAGTGCCCCAACCACATGATCCATTTTTAATAGCTTATTAACAGTGAGTTAGTAATCATTACATGAGTTGATATAGCAAAATACCCAGGACTGTCTTAAGTAAGCATATGATATTACGTTAACAATTTTGTCATCAATTATGTTAAAACTAATCTAAATTCAGATCACTGGAAGCAAAAGGGCCTTCAAGTACACAGGAGGAAGGGGGAACCAAAAGATTTTCTTCTCCTTTTTGAATCTAGAAAATACTTTGCCTTTGGCATCTTTAGGTTCTCTTTTCCATTTATCAATGGAGCCCTTAGGAGCTCTGGTGGTGTAGTGGTTACACATTGGGCTGTAATACTCAAGGCTGGCAGTTTGAAACCACCAGCCACTCAGTAGGAAAAGGCAGGGCTTTCTACTCTCATAAACACTCTTGTAAACTCAGAGAGGCAGTTCTGCCCTACCCGAAAGGGTCCCTACAAGTCAGCATTGACTGAACGGCAGTCAGGAAAAGAGCACTGGTGGCATAGTGGTTATGTGTTGGGCTCTAACCACAAGGTCAGCAGTTCGAATCCACACCACTCCAAGAGAGAAAGATAGGGCTTTCCACTCTGATAAAGATCTACAGTCTAAGAAACTCAAAGGAGCTGCTATTTTCTATCCTATGGAGTCTCTCTGAGTTGATCCAGACTCAATGGCAGTGAAAAAGGAAAAACTAGGCTTCTGATACATAACTCTATCCTCCACAAAATCTCTCTATCTCCAGTCTCTTCTCTGAATACTCCCTTCCCTTGTTGCTCAAGTTTGCTGATTTGAAATATCGTCTATACCTGACCACTAGGAAACACATCTAAGTCCAGACCTCTCTCCCGCACTCAGGCTCATACACTGAACTGTTTACTCACCATCATCAGTCAGATTCCTAAGAGATACTGCACGTTCAAACAGCCAACACTCCCTTCTCCCAGAGCCTTCCCTCTCTCTGCTGATGGCATTCTGTCCTTCTCAATCTTCAGGCCAAACCTTAGCATCCTCTTTGACTCCTCTCTCCCATACCCTTTAGAAAATACCCTTGTCAGAAAATCTTGTTAGCTCCGCCATCCTCAGTCTCCAAAATCCAGCCTCTTCTCACCACCTCCACTGCTGCCACCATGGCAAATGGGCCTCAAGCTCCTCCCATCTGACTCCTGATGAAACCTGTTGCCAACTTTCATCAGCTCTCAAGCTTACTCGGGGTCAAAGCCAAAGCTGCAATGGTCTGTGCCTTGTAATCTCTTCTCTTCCAATTATCTCTCGATTTTCTTGGCTGAGGCCCACCCTGCCCACCCTGCTGACCCTCTAGCATGCCAGCCACACTCCTGCCTCAGAGGTTGCATACTTAATGGCCACTTATTGAGTAGGTACTTGGTAAGTCCTATAGGAATAGGAAGAATGAAATGAACCTGGTCTCTGCTCTCGGTAGCCGTGAAAATAGCTAACACGTGCACACTACCTCCTTTACATCGTCTAAGGACGTTCGTGGACTTGATCCTGAGCTCTGAGGTGGGTCATATTATTGCCCTCATTACTGGAATAAGACAACTAAGAAAGAGAAATGTAAGTGCATGTCCCCAAAGTGAAGCGGTCTGCCCAAGATTCTAATTGAGGCAGCCAGGCTCCAGAACTTCTACACCTAGCCATTCTGCACCTAATTGACAGCATGAACCTTGGCCCGCTTCAGGAATCAAGCCTATGATTTCCCCCCAGATGCACAGCTTTTACACTGGCTGAACTGCTCGATGGAACTGCCCAGGGCAAAGTGGTTCCCTAGTATCCTTCACGAGCCAAGTGACTCAGTTCTTAACACAGTCTCACAAGGGTACCACAAGGAACACTGGTGTCACTGTGAGTTCAGCATTGAACCCACTGGTTTAAACCCACTAGGAGTCTCCAAGGACTAAAAGATGAGGCATAAGGGTGCCAATCGAAAGAAATTTGAGATCTGCCCCATGAACGATAGGCCCCCCCAGACCCCAGGATTCACTCACGCCGTGGCTGCCAGTGGCAGGGGATCAGAGTCTAATGCCTTCAGGAAGGAAGACAGGAACCACCAGACTTTTTCTTGTTGGGAAACCTCCACAGCCCATTCCCCAGGTCCATCCCACATCTTGTGTCCCAGCGAGGTTCCCAGATACCAAAGTCTTTTCAGTCCAGGGGCCCTGCCTCCTCCCCAACTTCCTCATTTCCACGTGGGGGAAGGACAAGCCAAGTGCTTGAGGGCAGGAGATGGGACAGAGCACAGCGTGGGAACAAGTAAGAAGAGAGAGGGAATAAAATATGTTCCTCTCTGGACAAAAAAACAAAACAAACCATTCACAGCATTGATAGTCCTTGCAGACTTTCTGTTCTGTTCTCCTCTGTATGGCCACTGTGAGTTAGAGGTGACTTGAGGGCAGTAAGTTTTACGGACTAGTATTTAAAACTATTACATGCCTTTAGTTAGACGCCAGTAGTCAAGAGTATGAATATCAAATCTGCCCATGTCAAAAGTTTAACATACCACAAAGGTACAAAGGTTTGAGAATTAATTCTTTTAAAACATTGTTGTTACAAGGTTTGGTTATACACTGAGCAAACAAAACTTATCCTCAAGTGGAATATCTTTTTTTTTTTTTTTTTTGGTTAGGGCTTTACAAATTTTTTTAATAGAAAAAAAGTGTTAGGATTTGTGCTCCTAGATACATAAAAAAATTGAAAAACAGTATTGCCCTTGTACATCTTTATCTTGATAATTTGATTTACAAATGAACTGTCTTCAGTCAGGTTGCTTGAATGCTGATGGCTTTATAGACATCTTAAACTCCTTGTCCTTTAATTCCATGACATATTACCCAAACATTTAGATTGACAGCACAGATCTTTTTTGTTAGGTCACTTTACTGAGAGCTCTTAGAGATATTATAACAATCCATACTTCAATTAGATCAAGCACAGTTATACAATGTCTGCCACCATCATTTTCAAAACATTTTCTTCTTGAATTCTTTGATATCGGCTCCCTTTCATCCTCTTCCTCCCCCACCCTAACTTCAAGAACCCTGATTATTTTATATTATTATTTGCCATATCTTACAACATCTGATGTATCTGTTCACCTACAATTCTGTTATTCATTCCCTCCAGTGGAGTTAGACAGACAACACTGCCATCAGTCCCCCTTTCCCCAATTCTTCCCATATCCTCCAAGAGTCATTATTGCCATTACTATTTTTGGAAGGTGTGTCTATTTTGGATTTCATGTATCAAATAATATTAATTATACAAATGAACATGCACATGTCTAACAAGATTAATGAGATAAAACTAAGACCATAGTGGTAGGGGGAAGAAATTTTAAAGAACTATAGGATAGTTATGTTTCATCAGTGCTATGCTGCACTCTGAATATATAATCCTTTCTGTGTGGCCATGAAGGACTGTGAAATTATCTTACAGTGACTGTGAAATTACCTGTGTTCCATGAAGGACTGTGACATTATCTTACAGGTGGACAGCACAGATCCTTTATTATATGTTTTTGTTATTTTTTGAGAAACCCATGTGTCTGTAAAAAAGCCATCTCTTTTTTTCAGGAAAACATACTAAGAGAATCACATGTGGATGTTGGAATGCGGAAAATCTTCTGGCATTAGGCGGTGAAGATAAAATGATTACAGTCAGTAACCAGGAAGGTGACACAATAAGACAGGTAATATGTCAGTTTCTCCTGGTTCAGATGTATTCAGTGGGCTTTTCCTCATCCAATAAAGACTTTGCCAATAAAACTAAGCTATAAAATTTTAAAATATCCCAAAGGCATATTTGTAATCACTTCATACTATAAACATTGAAAACTTGCTTTATTTATGAAAGTATTTGTCTTTAAGATGAACCTTTTCTCCTAATTTTCTGTTTTGTACATTTCTGTTTGCATGGGTTATCAGTTCCATGTGTTCCATCAGTTCCAGTGATTATCATATAGTAGACTTGTGAAACAGCTTTAATATGCATACTTATAAGACAAATGTTAATTAATGCTAGACTCCAGCCTCAGACAAGTCTGCCTGACTTTTACCGATCAACCAATCTGTTACATTGCTTCCAAAGTAATCCTTACATTTAATTTTTAGTATTAAATTTTACTACTGCCTAGATTTTCTAGGATTGATTATATCTTCAGACTCGTCCTTCATAAGGGAATTTGTGTTGCTACTAGCTATGTGATTTCATCACTGCAAAACATGTCGCTATGATCGAGTGTCACGAGAGCAAGATTAGTTAACACATAGTTTGACTACTGGATAAGTGTGTGGCATTAGGCAGTGCACCACATAAGATGATGAAATGCAGCCTGGGGTAGTTATCTGTTGCTGCATAAGAAATGAGCCCAACATTTAGGGTGTTTGTTCCCAGTGTTTGTTAGCGAGGGATCCAGATCCAAGTGGCTCTGCCTTACGGTTTCTCACAAGGTTACAAAATGTGCTGGTTAGCTGCGGTCTCAACTGGAGACTTGACTGGGAACATCTGCTTCCAGAGTGACACACATGGTTGGTAACAGAATCCTCTTCCTTACCCACTGGTGAGCTGAGGGCATCAGCCGGTCACTGGCTGTGAACTAGAACCCTGACTACAGGACTATGTATCCTTGTAACATAGATCGCTCTGGTTCGAGCGCCATTTGTAATTACATCTCACCATCACGTTGGCATATTCCCTTACTTAGTTGCTAGGTCAGTGCATCTACAAGGGAGCAGGGGAGAGATTATTAATGTAGGGAATCACCAGTAGGTGGTTATCATTGGGGCCGTTGTAGAGATGTCTGCTATGGGCCCTTATTCTCAGGAAAGTAAAACTAATCATTATAAAACAAAAGATATGATTGCCATATTTTATGACATAGCTTTCAAGTCTTAGAGTCGGAGAGATCAATTGGATTAAATCTCTAAGAGCCCAAGCTGACTCTAATTAGGCAAGATATATAGAAGTTGCAGAGACCCAACAGTATAGGGGTTGTAAGGCGCCCTGGTGGTGCGGTGGTATGCGTTGGGCTGTGATCTGCATGTTCAGCAGTTCAAAACCACCAGTGGCTCCTCAGGAGAAAGACTGGGTGTTCCCCTCCTGTCAACAGTTACAGTCTTGGAGACCCACAGAGAGTTTGCCGTCAGCCAACATTGACTCAACAATAGAAAGCTATTGAACAGAATCTCTCTTTCATTTTGAATGGTGTTTGGCCACGTCTGTAGGTGGATATATTTATTTCTGGATTTTCTATTCTTTCCCATCGCTCTGTGTACCGACCATTGTCACAGTACTAGGCTGTTTTGACTTCTGAGACTGTGTAATAGGTTTAGAGGTTGGGTAGTGAGAGGCTTCCTGTGTGGCTGTTCTGAAGTTCATGGCTTATCCTGAGTCTCTCGCCTCTCTTTGTCAAGTTAGTAATAGTTTCTCCATTTCTCTGTAGAATGGAGTTGGGATCGGGGTCAGAATTGGCTTGTGTTTGTCGGTTGCATTGGGTAGTACTGACGTTTTCTGTGGTGGTTGTTTTAACCCCTGCAGACACAGGTGAGGGCAGAGCCCAGCAACATGCAGTTTTCCCTGATGAAGACCGATGAAAGATCTGCCGCGACTGAAAGCACAGTAAGGATTCTCCATTAAGACACTTAGATAACTGTGGTTATCTTGATAATTTTCTTTTCTAGGATGACTCAGAATCTACAGTGTTAAGTTCTGATCCATCACTTATTAAACAGTGCTGAGCCCAGTCTTTCAGGCCTACAAGTTGTTTTTGCTGTAGCTAACGGCACCATGGACGGCTGCTTCCTCTTGTGTTTGGCATGACTCTTCTCGTTCCTATGGTAGCAAAACAAAAAACACTGGGAGTATAGAAGTATTGAGCCGTAGATGATTTCTTATTTTCACTTTCAGATGTGCCCAACCGAGCTTCCAAGTTGTTTCTGCCTTTAATATTTAGATGAACTTTTTGTACTTGGATGCATTTTCCCCCCACTGTATTTTTTCATATTGAAGTCCATATAAATTTCACAGTCATCATGAATTAATAAAATAACTCTTTGTTTCACAAAAAGCTCTTATTAAATTGTAGTACCTCATAATTTTTGAATCAAGAAGTATAGAAGTGGCTTTGTGTTTTTTTTTTTTTTTTGGCATCACTGCCCTCTGGTGGTCGTGGGAGCTACCCAGCGCTGCTCGTGAGAGCCACCGCTGGATTTGAACCGCCAAGCCCACGAGCGGCAGTCCTGCATTCCACCACGTAGGCCACTGGGGCTCAGCCTTGTTTTCTTTTTTTTTAAACATCCATCACTCAGTGAGCCCACATAAGTCATACCCCTTTTCTCCAGCACAATCACATCTTCCACTTAGCATTAGGTACTGACTTAAGGCCCTGGATGGTATAAACCGTTAACACACTAAGCTACTAACCAAAAGGAAGGAAGTTCAAGTCCACTCAGAGGCACTTAGAAGACAGGGCTGGTGCTGTATCTCTGAAGAAGCATCAGCCATTAAGAACCTTACGGAGCACTCTGGGTACATCTGCGGTGCCACTGAGAGGGAGTCGACTTGGTGGCAACTGAAAAGAAACGGAAATGTTGGCTTGTGCGAGTGCCAACGGGACACTAGCTTGGTCACACTGACAAGTCATGTGCGAGTGACCTTTCAAAACGGTGCTGCTGTACGAAGCCAAGTAAAATCAACTCTGGAGGATTATCCTGACAATCTCAGATGGTTCCAACGTGAAAGGACCTCTTTGCCTGGAAGAACCATACGCCGAATAACCTGTCTGAGCATACCTGTGTCAGACTTACATCTCTAGACGACACAGTCCTCTAACGAAAGCTAAACAGACTCTCTAAAAGCAATTCCACACAAGTGTCTTAGTATATTCCAGAAGATATATTGGAGACGTGAAAAGGCAGGGGCTCCTGACGTCATGTGGCCTCCTGTAGATTCCGACTCGGCATGACCCAGTGGGCCAGGCTAGAGCTGCTTCACAGGGGCTCCCTCAGCTGTAGTTTAAGAGCCCGCACCGTTCGTTCTTCTCTCGCATGCAGTTGCTGGTGGGTCCGAATCTCTGAGAGCAGCAGAGACCAGATCATTCTGCTGCTAGGGCTCCTGCAAGGACCCTTACTGGAATATGTTTGTAGTCAGCATTTACTGGCTGCCACCGAGCTGTCTTACTAATTACAGCTTTTCCTTAGATAGGCGTAGTGATCACACCCCGTACCTACTCTCTAACATTTCACATTAACAATAGTGAGAAGTTTACTCTCCAACTCCCTTGGGCAGGGACACTATTCGTTTGGCAGTAATGAACATCGAGGTGTGGGGTGAGAGTATAACTGGCTGTGATCATGGTTACGGTTATGTAACCATAACTGGTTACGGTTCTGTCTCAGCTTGACTGGCTGAGTCTCAGGGGTTAGGCTGCTGTGTAATGAGGTAATGATTTTCCATTCTGTAATCTGATGTGACCTTCCTTTCCTTATATAACAACCTTTGTCTTATAACAACCTGTCAATAATTGAGGGGTGGGTGTGTCATTTTGATGCACTTCGACTTTCTCGGTGAAATTTATGGGAACCATTTACAGTTAACTCTTACCATGTATGCTGACTGTTATCCATTTAATGAGACAAGCATCTGTTCAAGTTAATTTTCTTCGAAGGCTTCTAATTTCGAAATTCTCTGTGGTATACTTTTCTCTGTGAAACTGCGTCCATTTGATGTGAATGTAAATTGAATTTTAATCCCAATAAACAGGTTGCATTCATGAAAGCATTACTAAAGGGCCGGCCCCAATCCCAACGACATGGACAGCTGCCCCTCCCCCCAGAAGAATTTACTTCAGAGGACAGCATGGAAGCTACAGCTCAGGGAGAGGGACACGTCTGATAAGAGCACACAGGAGCAGATGAAGGGGGAGGAAGAGAGAGTGGAGCTCATCCTGACTCACCAAACCTTGAGGACATTTCCCCGCTCAGAGCAGCTAATCCACAGAGAGGACCACATGGCCGCGGCCCCATTTTGAGACACAACATACCTCACCAACCCTTAGCCCTACAGGGGACAACACTGGAGACACAGTGTGGGAATTATGCCCAATCTGAGCCCCCCACACCGAGGCAAAACACTAAGGGCGTGCAACAGAACAGCAAGGGGAGCAGAACAAGGAAGTCCCAAAGGAGTACCAAAAATTGACTTTGGGACCAGGCCGTGGCACCCCGTCAGATTCCACCAGAAAGCACTTCTAAAGGTCAACAAATAGTCCTTGAACTATTTACAAGCTTTAATTAATTAATTTAGATAATTTTTTTGTTGTTGTATTGTTGTATTGTTGCTTTGTTTTGCTCTGTCTTGTTTTTGTGTGTGTTATTATTTCCACAGTTTTATTTAGATAAGATAGGCTGGATAAACAATCTAGAGGAGAAACAACAGGACTGATGGTTCTGGCAGGACACAGGAGAGGGGAAAGTGGGTGAAAGGAAGTGGTGTTAGACAAACCCAGGGACAAGAGAACAACAAGTGATCCAAAATCAGTGGCAAGGAGGGTATAGGAGGCCTTGTAGGGCTTGATCAAGGATAATGTAACTGAGAGGAATTATAAGGCTGAGCATGATAGTGGGACAAGAGGAAAGGAAAAGGAAATAGAGGAAAGAAATAGGAGGCAAGAGGCATTTTTAGAGGTCTAAATAAAGATGTGTAAATCTGGAGATATATTTACATATGGGGACGGGGAAATAGATCTATGTGCATATATTTTAAGTCTAGTATTAAGGTAGCAGATGGATATGGGGCCTCTACTCAAGTACTCCCTCGGTGCAAGAATACTTTGTTCTATGAAACTTGCATTCCATGATAATCACCTTCCCGACACCATCACTGAAGACAAAGTGGGTGCATAAGCAAATGTGGTGAAAAAGCTGATAATGTTATAATGCTGATATAGCGTTTGGAGTCATAAAGACTTGAAGATAAACAAGTGGTCATCTAGCTGAGAAGCAACAAAGCCCACGTGGGAAAAGCACATCAGCCGTGTGATCATGAGGTGTCGAAGGGATCAGGTATCAGGCATCAAAGAATAAAAAATCATATCATGTGCTCACATTCCGATTCAATCGCTGAAGACAAATGGGTGCATAAGCAAATGCGTTGAAGAAAGCTGATGGTGCCTGGCTATCAAAAGATAAAGCATTTGGCTGAGCCCCGCTGGCGTAGTGGTTGTGCGCGGGACTGCGGCCCACTGGGATGGAGGTTCGATTCTGGCTCCCAGGAGCAAAGGCTGGGCCTCCTACTCCCACCACCAGGGCAGTGATGCCTTAAAAAAAAAAATAGATATAGCATTTGGGCTCTTAAAGGCAAACAATTGGCCATCTAGCTCAGAAGCAACAAAGCTCATGTGGAAGAAGCACAGCAGCCTATGTGATCAGGAGGTGTCGAAGGAATTGGGTATCAGGCAACAAAGAACAAAATGTCAAACATTGTGAATAAGGGAGGGTGCAGATTGGGGACCGAAGACCCATCTGTAAGAAACTGGACGTCCCTTTACAGAAAGGTCATGGAGAGGAGACGAGCCAATCAAGGTCCAGTATAGCAACGATGAAACATACAACTTTCCTGTAGTTCCTAAATACTTCCTCTCCCCCCACTATCATGATCCCAAATCTACCGTACAAATCCGGCTAGACCAGAGGCTGTACACTGGGACAGATAGGAACTGGAAACACAGAACAGATGATCCCTTCAGGATTAGTGCTGAGAGTGGTGATACTGGGAGCATGAGGTAGAAAGGGGGGACTGATTATGAGGATCTATGTATAACCTCCTCCCTGGGAGTAGACAACAGAAAAGTGGGTGAAAGGAGACATCAGAAAGTATAAGATATGACAAAATAATAATCATTTATAAATTATCGAGGATTCAAGAGGGAGGTGGGAGCGGGCAGAGAGGGGAAAAAAACGAGCTGATACCAAGGGCTCAAGTAGAAAGCAATGTTTTGAGAATGATGAGGGCAACAAATGTGCGTGACACAATGGATGTGTGTGTGGATTGTGATAAGAGCTGTATGAGCCCCCAATTTAAAAAAAAATTACTAAATAAATTTCAAAAACTTTTTATGTAAGTATACAGTATTTCATGGTTTCATTTGTAAGTTGGTAGTGTATTATTATGTTTAAGGAAAATGTGTGATTTTGTTCATGTGTCAATATGACACGTGTCCTTAGAGACAGCCATATAAGAACTGTCCATAAACTTAGTGATAAATTTGACTTACTGGGTTTTTTTTTTGACTTGCTGTTTTTAAGTTCAACTGTTTGGAATTTTGGTATTGGTCTTTTCATTAAGTCCTGAATAATTTATTCTGATTTCCCTTTACCTTCTCTGGCAGATAAGTGTGGTGGTTGGCAAGAAAATTCTATTTCTTTTTAATCTGAATGACCCAGATAATCCAGTTAACCTAGAATTTCAGCAAGGCTTTGGCACTATTGTCTGCTATACATGGTATGTACAAAAATAATCATCATAAAAGATATCCATACTAATAATACATATGTAGATATAAGTGTATGTGTTTAGTTGTAGAATATGTGTTTATGTAATTTTTTTCCTGCAACATTCTATCCTATACTTAACATTTTCTGGATTACAGTCTGTACCTAGTATGTTACAGTACTTAGAATATTGTCTGTCAACACATTAAGCCCTTAATAAGCCATATTCTATAATTCATTAATTTAATATACTAATTTACCATAGTGTCATTTACAGTTAATCTTCCTTTATAGTATATTATTGCCTTTTTTGCTGCAGGTATGGTGATGGCTACATCATGATTGGTTTTTCACGCGGAACTCTTTTGGTGATTTCTACTCATGCACAAGAGATTGGCCAAGAAGTATTTCAGACTTGTGATCATAAAGATAACCTAACCAGTATTGCAGTATCACAGACTCTTAACAAAGCTGCAACATGTGGAGATAATTGGTGAGTTATAGTCAGATATTCATGGGTTATCTGGCACAACAGAATGTTCAAATATCATAATATCACTTATCTATCAGCTTGTCAGACTATGGTGGCTTGAGTGTTACTGGGATGCTGGAAGCTGTGTCACTACTATTTCAAATGCCAAGCAGGGTCATCAAAAGTGAACAAGTTTCAGCAGATCTTCCAGACTAATAACAAACTAAAGAGAAGGAATCAACTGTCCACTTTAGAGGAATTAGCTACTAAAAACCATAGGCATAGCATCGAGAAATTGTCTAATGAAGTTCTAATGAAGTTCTAATGAATAGAACCAGAACATTGTCAGAGATGGTAAGATGAGCCCCTGGGATCAAAAGACACTCAACATTTAACTGAAGAAGAGCTGCTTTCTCAAAGTGGAGTGGGTCTCAGTGACGTGAATGGAGGAAAGCCTGTGGGAGGGAAGCCTTTACTTTCTGATAGGAAACTACTCAAAACGAGAAGAAACAACTGCAAAAGTGCACTTGTAGCTTGAACTCTGCATGCCAAAGTATGAATCTAGGAAAATGGGAAGTTGTCAAAACTGAAATGGAACACCTAAAGATTGATATCCTAGACACTAATGAGCGAAAATGGACTGGTATTGGCCATTCTGGATCAGGAAATCCTGTGGTTTACTCTGTTGGGAATGACAGATTGAAGAGGAATGGTGTTGCATCAGCATCATCATCATGAAAAAGAACATCTCAAGATTTTTCATAAAGTACGAAGCGCTCTATAACTGGATTATATCTATCTTCACTCAAGGAAATCCAACCAATACAACTTTTATTCACATTTATGCAATAACCAATAAAGCTAGTGATGCTGAAATTGAAGAACCTATCAATGTTTTCTGTCTAAAATTGACTCAATATGCAATCAAGGGGCATTCAAAATTACTACGTACTGGAAAGCAAAGTTGGAAACAAAAAAAGGGGGTAGTAGTTGTGAAATATGGCCTGAAATGAAGTGGCAGTTTGCATGTAGAATTTTACAAGATCAATGACTTGTTCATAGCAAATACCTCTCCTCAAAAACACAGACTTCTCTACATGGAATCAAGTTGGCTACGGTCGTGGGAAGAGAAGGTGGAGAAGCTCGATATCAGTTAAAACAAGGTCAGGGATGGCTGTAGCGTAGATCATCAATTGCTCCTCTGTAAACTCAGGTAAAGCTGGAGAAAATTAAAGCAAATCCACAAGAGTCAAAATACAACTTTAAGTCTCTCCCACCCGAATTTTAAGAACATGCCCACTGCATTGAACATGAATGACAGAAGACCCGATGAGCGGTGGGAGGACATCAAGAACATCACACATGAAGAAAGCAAAAGGTCATTAAAAAGAAAGAAAAGATCAGCCTTGGTGTCAGAAGAGATTATGAAACATGCTCTTGAGTGTCGAGCAGCTAAAGCAAATGAAAGAAATGAAATCAAAGAGCTGGACAGAAAATCTCAAAGGGCAGCTCAAGAAAACAAGGCCAAAGATAGTGAAATGTGCAAAGACCAAGAATTAGAAAACCAAGAAAGAAGAAAACATTCAGCATGTCTTAAGTGAAAAGAACTAAAGAACCTCAAGTTGCAATATTGAAAGACTTTAAGGGCAAAAAAAATTGAATTATGCAGGAAACATCAAAAGACGATGAAAAGGATGCACAGAGTCACTGCACCAAATGAACTAGTCAACAGTCTGTCATTGCAGGAGGTAGCTTATGAGCAAGAGCCAATGGCACTGAGGGGAGAAGCTCAAACTGACTGAAAGGTTCCAGGAAATCAATGGAATACCAATTGGAATGTTTCAGCAAGCTCATGAAGCACTATAAGCAATTATTCATCTACACCAGGAAGCATGGAAGACAGCTACCTGGCAAACCAACTGGAAGAGGTCCATCGTTGTACCCATTCCAAGGAAAGGAGTTCCGAACGGAATGTTCAAGTTGGAGAACAATATTACTGTCATTGCGTGCAAGTAAAATTTTGCTTTGGATCGTCCAACAAAGGTCTCGGCAGTACCTTGACAGGAAACGGCCAGAGGTTCAGGCTGAATTCAGAAGAGGACGTGAAACGGGATGATACCATTACTGTTGCAGATGGATCCTCTTTAAAAGCAGAGAACACCAGAAAGATGTTTGCCTGTGTTAATTTGACTATATTTATTCATCTGTATGTATCATAACAACTGTGGATAACCTTGAGAAGAATGGGAACTCCTGAACACTTCATTATACTCATGAGGAACCAGTATATGGATCAAGAGGCAGTTGTGTGAACATAACAAGGGACCGTGGCTTAAAATCAGGTGTGTGCCAGGTTTGTATCATGTCACCATACTTATTCAACCTGTATGCTGAGCAAGTCATAGAATCAGAGGAATCAGATTATATGAAGAAGAATGTGGCATCAGGAATGGAGGAAGGCTTATCAACAACCTTCTATCAGCATATGACACGGCCTTGCTTGTTGAGCATTAGGAGGCCTTGAAGCACATGCTGGTAGAATTCAAGGATTAGAGGATGGATTACAACTCAGGGTAAAGAAGACCCAAATCCTGACAAGTGGGCCAATATGTAACATCATCATAAATGGAGAAAAGTTTGAGGTTGTCGAGGATTTGCCGTACTTGAACTGGCAATCAGTGCTCAGGGCAATAACAGTTAAGAGATCAAGACATAGCGCATTTGGTAAATCTACTGCATAAGACCTCTTTAGAGTGCTGAAAAGCAGAGAGATTACTTTGCAAACGAATGTGCACCTGACTCAAGTGCACATGGTATTTTCACTTGCCTCATGTGCGTGGGAAAGTTGGACATTGAATAAAGAAGACTGGTGCATTTGGATTATTGAGCTGGAGAAGAATATTGAAAGTACAAGGGACTGCCAAAAGAAGAAACAAATCTGTTTTGGGAGAAGTAAAGCCGTAATGCTCCTTAGAGGTAAGGCATGCTTTACACATGTCAGGAGAAACTAGTCCCTGGAGAAGGACATGATGGTTGGTAAAGCAGAGGGTCTGTGAAAAAGATGAAGACTCTAGCTAGCCAAGATGGATTGACCCAGTGACTGTCATATTGGGCTCAAACACAGGAACAATTGTGAGAGTGGTGCAGAACTGGGCAGTGTTTTGTTCTGTTGTACATAGGGTTGCCATGGCACCCAACAACAACAACATTCATGAGAAAGATTAACAGAACACTGGCAAGAGAAGCAAAAAGGGCTTGGGTATTTAATATGAACTAACAAGCATACTTTCTTATTCTTAGAACAGATTGAGTTGGAAATTTCTGAGACCCTCTTACCCTTGCTTTTAACAGTCAGGGGTAACCAGTAAATTTACTCCACCCTATTTATCCCACGGAATATAGCTACAAACCTGGCAGATTGTGTGAAGCTGCTGTGTAAGCATTCTGAAACGTAAGTAGTAGCAGGCAGCTGCAGAAGATGGCCAGAATGTGTGAACTCCTAGGCTCATCCTTTAGCTGTGTGTGTAAAGAATGCAAAAAGAAGTTCTTTATACAGAAGGTAACTGATAACCTGAAGGAATTTTGGGACACTAAGCCTGAGAGAAGAAAGTTGTAAATAACTGTGTAAATGAAATATACTGTTCTTCTTTAAGATCTTTACATGTGACAGATGAAACAAAAATTATAGCTAATAGAATGCTGAGTGTGTAGAGAGGTTGTGTGTAAGACAACCACAGTATAAAGAGGGTCAGCAAAAGTGTTAAAAGTAATACTGTTTTTATACTCTGTATTGGTAAAATACTGATTCTAAGTAGGCTATGAAAAATTATGTCTTGTACTCCTAGAAAAACCAGTAAATGATTATATATATAATCATTATCTATATAATCAATTACAGCACATATGATCATTTGTCTGTATTACATGTTATATATAATCAATATGTAATCATTCTATATAATCCATTATAATATATAATAATTTAATCAATATTTTATATATACCTGCGTCATCCTCGCAATCATGCCCATGCCCGAGCCCATTGATGCAGCCCCTGTGTCAATCCATCTAGTTAAGGGCCTTCGTCTTTTTCGCCTCCCCTCACTTTACCAAGCGGGATGCCCTACTCCAGGGACTGGTCTCTCCTGACCGTATCTGCAAAGGATGTAAGACGATGTCTTGCCATCCTTGCCTCTAAGAAGCACCCTGGCCTTACTTCTTGCAATCTCTATGTACTGATAATGGGTAAAAGTGAAATTGAATGCTTAAAGGTTTTTAAGTAAGCTAAAAGGAGGAGGAAGAGGAACACACTGAGGGAATAAACAGCAAATGAAACAACCGTAGCCCTAAGTCCCAACATACCAGTCAATGATGATATTCAATGTAAATGACAAGTTATTAGAAAAACAGGTGTTTGTAAGTGACTTAATTATATCTTGTCTACAAGAAGCTTGTTTCAAATAGAATGATAGAGCTAGACCAGAGAAAAAGAGAAGCCATCCAAATGTTGACCAAAGGCAATCATTAATGTCACAAAGATAAGGGAAACCCAACAGGTATAAAAAGAGATGTTATTAAAGTGTCGCTTCACTAAGAGGATATAATAATCCCAAACAAGAGGGTCCCATATTAATTGAAGTAAAAGTGACCAAATTGGGGCTGAGCCCCAGTGGCGTAGTGGTTGTGCGCGGGACTGCGGCCCACTGGGATGGAAGTTCAATTCCAGCAGTGGGGCTGGGCCTCCTACTCCCAACACCTGAGAGCAGTGATGTCCCCCCCCCCCAAAAAAAAATGTGACCAAATTGAAGGGAGAAATAGATAATTTAGCAACACTAATTGCCGACTACTTCTCATAATGTAGCTTGCAAGTTGTCATGACACTGTGCCACCAGTGTGTCAGATATCAGCAGGGTCACCCATGGGGAACAGATTTCAGCAGCATTTCAAGACTCAGGGGGACCAGGAAAAAAGGCCTGATGAGCTACCAGTACTTCTGGATCTTAGCGAGTGAAAACTGTACGGATAATCTGCAGATGGTTCCTGTAGATTAGAAGCCATTTGACAACTTCACCAATGTGAATGGAGTCAATACCTCAAGACCTTTATTTACTGATGTGCTGTGACTCAAAATGAAAAATAGCAAGCTGCAAAAGCCCATCTGTAACTGGAAAATGGAATTTATGAAGCACAAGCCAAGGAAAATTAGAAGTTGTCAAAAGTGAAATGGAATGCATGAAAATTGACATTCCAGATGTGCGCTGAATGGACTGGCATTGATATTTTTGAATACAGCAATCATGTGATCTGTGCCCCTACCAGCCCTCCCTCCCTCCCCACCAAAACAAGCTTGTTGCCAGCAAGGCATTTCTGACTCATGAAATCCTATATGAAGGTCAGACTGCCCCCTGGGGCTTTCCAGTGCTGACATCTATTTAAGCAGGTTGCCAAGTCTTTATCCCTCAGAGCAGTGGGTGGACTCAAACCACCAACCTTTCTGGTTAGCGGCCAAATACTTAACCACCTTGCCAGCAGGCCCCTTTTCACTATGCCAGGAATAACAAAATGCAGAGGAATAATGTATTCTACCCTAAAAAGAACATTTCAAGATCTATCCCATAATACATTGCTTCTGTGATAAGTTGATGCCTACACACAAACGAGAAGACCAGGTAATCCAATTATTTGAGCAAGACAGAAGTCTTAGACTTGGATCCCAAAGAACAATCCAATAAGGAAAAAAGTATCAATAAATTCGATGTCACAATTAAAAATGTTGTCAAAATTAAAAAGATCTTTTAGTGCATGGGAAGGCAAGCTACAGACTGGAGGAAAATATTTACAGACCACATATCTAGCAAAGGGATGTGTAACTAGAATCTTTAAAGGACTCTCAAAACTCCCCAGATTTTTTTTAAAAAGCAAACAATCCGGGGCTGAGGCCCGGAGGCGTAGTGGTTGTGCGCGTGACTGCGGCCCGCTGGGATGGAAGTTCAATTTCAGCTCCACAGGAGCAAAGGCTGGGCCTCCTACTCCTACCACCAGACGGCAGCGATGCCCACCCCCCCAAAAAAAAGCAAACAATCCAATTAGAAAATGGACAAAAGACATTTTTGAGCAACATACATTTGACCAAAAGGAATGTACCAAAGACATTTGAAGTACGCAACATTGTTAGCCTTTGTCCAAAACAGCTTGCTGTCAAGTCCATGTTGACGCAACCTCGTGTGTGTCAAAGTAGCACTATACTCCAGAAGGCCTTCAAACCTCGCAGGTTGCCTTTTTGGCACCAGATCTGATGGGCCTTTCTTCTGAGACGCCTCTGTGCAGACCTGAACCACCGATCTATTAGCAGGGGTGTTGTTCCCTGTTTGCAACCCCCGGCGACTCCTTAGTCGTGGTGATCGGCAGCCTTGTGAGGTGTCTTCAGTCAGTTCCACCGCATCCCGTGTGCACAGAACCAAACCCTGCTTCAGCCCGTGCCACTCGCACATTGTTCCAGCCCCTGTGACAGCTTGTCTCCCGAGGGTCTTCCTCCTTGCAGCTGACCCTCTACCAACCACAATGCCCTTGTCTGGGACTAGCCCCTCCTGATGACACAAGCACACATTGCGTTGTGATCACACGGTGCTGTTGAGTCGGTTCTGACCCCTGATGCCCTATGCACAGCAGCACCCAAACCCGGTGCTGCGCCATCCCGACAGCTGCTCCCATGCTTGAGCCCACTGCTGCAGCCCCTGAGTCCGTCCATCTGGTCGAGGACCCGCCTCTCTTGCCACCTCACTACTTTACTAGGCATGTCGTCCTTCTCCAGGGACTGGTCTCTCCTAACAACTTGTCCAAGGGGTGTAAGAACAAAGTCTTGCCAACATTGCATCGACGGCGCTCTCTGGCTGTACTTCTAGACAGGTTCCTTAGTCCTTTCAGCTGTCCATGGTACTTTCAGTATTCTTTGTTAACACTAGCTATCATTCATCTAGGAAGCGATGTCAATTCTGTATTTGTTTTGAATAAGTTTTTGGTCTTACAAAATCCTATCATGTGATTTTCAGCTTCGGTTCTATCACCAAGGCCGTATTTCCCAACTACTAATACTTATGTTTCCAACTTTTGCATTATAGTAGCTAGCAATTGTCAATGCATTTTGATTGCGGTTGTGATCGATTTCAAACTGAAGAATTTGGTAGAATTCTTCAATTTCTTTATCACCAACCTTAGTGGTTGAATAATAGCTGTATTAATTGATCTACCTGATACATGTATAGATAGCCCGTCACAGACGGCATTGTACTTTCAGATAGCTGTAATTTGTCTTCCCCAGTAGAGTAAACCACTTGGCTGTCCATCTCCAAAGGACCGATACCAGTCTATTTCAGCTCACTGATCCTTAGAACATCAATCTTTGTGCATTCCAATTCATTTTTAATGACTTCTCATTTTCCTAGATCCATACTTCAATGCATTTTCCATTCAAATTATTAATGGCTACTTGCAGCTGTTCCCATTTTGAGTTGTGTACCATCAGCAGGTGAAGGTATTGGAAGCTCTGTTCCAGCCAACCCCTGTGGTCAACCCTCCGTTGAGGTGGCAGCTCTTCCCCAGTTGTATTCCAACATGAAGGAATCACCTTCCAGCACTGGGGCTGTTAGTATTCCTCTGCTATTCATAAGGTTTTTCAGTGGTCAGTGCTTAAAAAAGTAACGGCCTTTTCCTTCTTGCTAACCTTAGTCTACAGCTCTGCTGACATCTGCTCACCTTGAGTGACCCTGGTGGTAGTTGAAGTACCATTAACTTTGCTTCTAGCCTTACAGTAACACACAGCCACCACAGTAAGACAAAGTGACCGATGAACGAGGTCATTGGCCACTCGGGAAGTGCAAATTGAGACCACAATGAATGACCACATACCTTGTAGGAGAGTGACTAACATAAGAGAATTTAGCAGCAAAATGTTGGTGAGGATGCAGAGAAACCAGATCACACATACATCGTTGGTGGGAATGTAGAAGGTAGAGGTGCGGTGGAAAATAGCCTGGCAGTTTTTTTTTTTAATGAAACATGCAATTATCAAACTCACCTGTAGCAGATTCAAGGAACTGACATATCCCCTTGGTCTTAAAAGGATACATGCATTTCACATGTGAATAAATTGCATAGACCTAGATACATACAAACAAACATACACATGCAGCCAAGCAAAACTGTGGAAATGTGATGTCAGTATCCATTTTTGTATTCATGTACTGCACTGTGATTTTACAATATCATTGAGTAAAACTGTGTCAATGGCACATAGAATCTCTCTGACTCTCTGAATCTCACATGTAATCTCTCAAAATTTAACAAAATAGCAAGAAAACAGTCGGAAAGAAGGAAAAGAGTCCTACTCCCACCACCAGGGCAGTGATGCCTTAAAAAAAAAAAGAAGGAAAAGAGAAAGAAATGGTACAACTATTCATTCCTAACAGTGTGTTACAGTCTTTCATTTGCATTAACCTTATTCTTCCCGATAATTGCATGAAGTAGCATTAATCCCTGATTTTTCAGCACTCTCCTTCCTTAATTTATTTTTTTTGTCTGAAGGAACTCCATGGGTGGAAAAAAACATTGCACAGAGGAACCTGACTTCTCTTACAATTACTAACATTGCCCCAACTCTGGAGAATGTTTTCCTGCTCAAACTTTTCTTCTAGATGTTAACCTTCATGAAGCTGTGTGTCCAAGGGTTAAACTGAGGTCAAATGTAAATAGGGGAAGCCTCTAGTATTCTCAAACTGCGATGGCTTCGCGGGGTTCATGTCTGGCTTTCAGGGTGCTGTGTTAGGTGCCGTTGAGTTGGTTCCCATTCACAAAAGCCAAATGTACAAACCCAGAGCAAAGCGCGCCCCAGTCCTGCTCTTTCCTCACAAGTGTTATGCTTGAGCCCACTGATGCAGCCACGGTGTCGGTCCAGTTGTCGACAGTCATCCTCAGGATTGCCGAGGTTACCAAGGATGAGGGCCTTTTCAGGGACGGGTCTCTCCTGACACCATGTCCAGAGTACAGGAGATGAGCTCTCACCATCCTGGCCTCTAAGTCCGGCACTCTGGCTGTACTTCTTCCATATATATATATATATATATATATATATATATATATATATACACATATATATATTTGACAAAGAGTTCTTTTTTCGATATTATTAATAAAACCATCTGGCACTTTCTTGTAGTTCCTTTATCATGTATTAATTAATTTGCTGGTACTTGTACCAGTATCATACTTTCAAAATGTTTTTAAAAATCTTTTTAAGATATACAAATCCAGCTAGATGAGAAGATGTACACTGGTACAGATAGGAACTGGAAAAACAGGGAATCCAGGACAGACAGTCCTTTCAGGACCTGTGTTGAGATTGGCGGTGCTGGTAGAGTGGAGGGAAGGTGGAGTAAAAAGGAGGAACCAGTTACAAGGATCTCATATAACCTCCTCCTTAGGGGGCTGACAACAGAAAAGAAGGTGAAGGGAGACATTGGACAGTGTAAGATATGACAAGATAATAATAATTTCTAAATTATCAAGGGTACATGAGGGAGAGGGAAGCAAGGTGGGGGGGGGCGGGGATGAACTGATACCAAGGCCTCAACCAGAAAGAAAATATTTTAGAATGATGATGGCAACAAATGTATAAATGTGCATGATATATAATGGATGGATGGATGGATGGATTGTGTTAAGAGTTGTAGGACCGCTCAATAAAACAATTATTTTTTTAGATAATCATTTATACCTGGCAAAGTTAAAAGCAAAATTTTAATACTTTCTCACTTTAACCCAGAAGATCATCCTGAAGGGTCCATTTTAGAGACTACTGACCCGCTCCATTGATTTGGGAACTTAAAGATTTTTTCTCCCAATTAATGTCTAATCTTTGTGTTCATTTTTTCAGCATTAAGATCCATGACCTGGCAGAATTAAAAGACATGTACGCTATCATCAACCTGGATGATGAAAATAAAGGTATTGCTTTATCTAGAGCAGATTGATAGTTTATCATTCTAATTTCAGAAAGTACTATTGTGTTTTGAATGAACTGGAAATTACATTCAAATTTGAATTACATTCATTATAAGAGGAATAACATTAATATCTTTCTGTAGAGTGATAAGATAGCCCCATTTTAGTATTTATGTTGTCATCTGATGTGACTAGAATGATTCAAAAAGAGTAACAGAAACTCACTGCCAATCATATCATTGTGAATGAGGGGTGTGGAGTGGAGACCCCAAGCCCATCTGTAGGCAACTGGAACTCCCCTTACAGCAAGGTTGCTGGGAGGAGAGAGCCAGTCAGGGTGCAGTATAGCAACAATGAAACATACCACTTTCCTCTAGTTCTTTAATGCTTTCTCCCCTCCTTCCCCCCACTATCATGATCCCAATTCTACATTACAAATCCAGCTAGACCAGAGGATGTACACTGGTACAGATCATAGCTGGAAACACAGGGAATTCAGGACAGATAAACCCCTCAGGACCCATAATGAAAGTAGCGAAGTCAACGAGGTAAGGTAAGGTGGGAACTGATCACAAGGATCTACCTATAACTCCCTCCCTGGACAACAGAAAAACGGGTCACAGGAGATGTCATACCGTATAAGGCATGACAAAGTAAATAATAACTTATAAATTATCAAGGTTTTGGGGGGGGAAGGGACAGGCCGGAAGGGGGGAAAATGAACTGGTACCAAGGGTTCAAGTCGAAAGAAAATGTTTGAGAATGATGATGACAGCAAATGTACAAATGTGCTCGGCCTAATGGATATGTGTATGGATTGCGATAAGAGTTGTACAAGCACCCAATAAAATGATTTTAAAAAGAAGAAAAAAACAGTACCATCCAATTGATGCAGAATGTTAAAAGTCCATCCTTTACCATTAATTGTAATGGTAAAAGGTACAACCTGTCTGTGCTTAGTGCTGGCTATCCCCGGGGACTTTACTGGTATCTCATTGCCATTGAGTGGATGTTGACACATAATGACCCTCTAGGATAGGATAGACTTCCCTGTGAGTTTCCAAGATTGTAACTCTGCAAGGGGATAGCATGCCCTGTCTTTCACCCTCAATTGAATGTGCGTAACCACTATGTCCCCAGGGCTTCTTTATACTAGTATAAAATCCTGTTAAAACTTTTAAAGATTTTCATTAAAGAAAATAGGTAAAGGGACACCCCTCACAGAGGGGTCGCAGGGAGGAGATGAGCCAGTTAAGGTACAGTGTAGTAACAATGAAATAAGCAACTTTCCTCTAGTTTTCAAATGCTTCCTCCCACCCACTATCACGATCCCAATTCTTCCTGACAAATTCAGCTAGATCAGGGGATGTACACTGGAGCTGGAAGCATGGGGAATTCAGGAGAGATGATCCCTTCAGGACCAGTGGTGGGAGTGGTGATACCGGGAGGGTAGAGGGAGGGTGGAGTAGAAAGGGGGAACCAATTACAGGGATCTACATAATAACTTCCTCCCTGGCGTATGGACAGCAGGGAAGTGAGTGATGGAACACATAGGACAGTGTATGATATGAAAAAGTAACAACTTGTAAATTATTAAGAGTTCATGAGGGGGCAGGGAGGCCAGGCAAATATGGGGAGCTGGTACTGGGGGCCTAAGTGGAAGAAGGATGGCAACAAGTGTGCAAATGTGGTCTGCATACAATTGACGTATGTATTGCTCATGATGGGAGTTGTATGGGCTCCCAACAAAATGATTTATTTTTTTAAAAAATGGGGAGAGGGGAAAGAGGAGCTTATACAAAGGGCTCAAGTAGAAAATACGTGGAAATGAAGATGGCAACATGTGTACAAATATGCTTGATACAAATGATGTATGGAATGTTATAAGAGCTGTAAGAGCCCCCAATAAAAATCATTGGGAAAAAAACTACAGCTTTGGAAACCTTATAGGGCTGAACTCCTATAGGGTCACTGTAAGCCCCCCCCCCAAAAAAAAAAACTTGAAGATTTTTATACTTGTGCTACCTTAAATGAAAACGTCTGCTTCCTTTCCTGCAGTGGCGTTTTTGCTTTGGGATAATCGCATCTCTTGTCAATCCCTTCAGGGCTGGACACCTTGGCCTGGACAGACGATGGTCAGTTGCTGGCACTGTCTACCCAGAGGGGCTCGCTCTACGTCTTCCTGACCAAGCTTCCCATCCTGGGGGACGCCTGCAGCACAAGGATCGCGTACCTCACCTCCCTCCTCGAGGTCACCGTGGCCAACCACGTGGAAGGAGTAGGAAATTATGTCACTGGGCTTTGGTTTCCGAGCGCCATCCAAGCACGTGTAGCCTCTGATTGACTGCTGTCACTTCCCTGTGTTCCAGGAGCTGCCAATCACAGTTTCCGTGGACGTGGAACCCGCCTTTGTCGCCGTCGGGCTCTACCATCTGGCGGTGGGGATGAATAACCGCGCTTGGTTTTACGTCCTCGGAGAGAATGGCAAGTCTAATTCCAGCTGTTGTCACCGCAGCAGTCTCTGTCTGTGGTTACGTGGGAAGCATCGGGCATCGTTTTTCAGACCAGGACACTTGAATTATGGTTAGGGAAGGTCTTCACTTTGGCGCAGACATCATTTCGCCTCATGCTTTTGTGAAACTTCTAAATCGTTTGCGTCCTATGGGGAAAGGCTTTAGTCTCCGTCTTGGTAGTGAAGACTAGGTCGCTTGGTGATAGCATATGAGCTTTAGAATGAGAGGTAGCCGGGGTTCAAACCCCACCTCTACTTCTGTTAGCGACAGGATTGTAGGGAAATTCTCTTTTGCTCTCTCTTCTGGAAAAGTGGATATTTCCACTTAGCAAGCGTCGTACTAAAGACCAAGCGAAGTAAAATGTGGTCTCACTTTGCAGGACTGGGTTACTCACTGCCATCTAGTGGATGCCAACTCATAGTGTCCCTAGAATAGGACAGAGTCCGTGTGAGTTTCTGAGACTAACTCTTTACCGGAGTAGTAAGTCTGGACTTTCTCCCTCTGGGCAGCTAGTGGTTTCAAACTGCTGATGTTGTAGCCCAACTCTGCCACCCAGGCTGCTATGCTCAGAGACTCCTAATTACTCTTAGACCCCTTGTCCCCTGATCACTCTCTGAACATTGACTGTTGGCGTACAAAAGGCAACCTTGCTCTTTCCGTCTCCTGCCTTGTTCTGTTCCCTAAATCCACTGCCATCGAATCCAGACCAACGTACAGCAACCCTGTAAGGCAGAGTCCAATGGCCCCCGAGGGCTTCCAAGACTGTGCCTTTCAGAAAGAAGACTTTCTCCTAAGAAGCACCTGGCGGATTCCAGCCACCAGCCTTTTCCCGTCAGCTACTGAGCACTGACCACTGTATTGCCAGGGTTTCTCCGCATCCCCCCACTCGAGGGCAGATGTCTGTCAGGAAGAGAGAAAGCTTGAGGAGGCGTCTGCTCATTCGCTTCTTGCCCCTGCCGGTGATTTTATTTTCTTTCAATTATCTTATGCAGCATTATGGGGGAGCTTTGGTGATGTAATGTGCTATGCGTTGGCAGTTTAAAACCACCAGCTGCTCCTCAGGAGGAAGATGAGGCTCTTTGCTCCTGTGAAGATTTACACCCTGGAAAAGGTACAGGGGCAGTTCCTCTCTGCCTGATGAGGGCCACACTGAGTCAGTCAGCTCCATGACAGGAAAAGAACACACCCTCACCACTCAGAGGGACCCTGTCATGGGACAGAGTAAACCCATGGGATTCTGAGACTGCAAATCCTCATGAAAGCAGGCTTCGTCTTTCTCCCTTGGAGTAGCTGGAGGTTTCGAACTGCTGACCTTGCAGGTAATAGCTCATCTCATAACTACTCACCACCAGGGCTCCTCAGCCCAAAGGCCGTGATGCCATGATGGAATACTTGCAGGCAGATTGTATAGAGCAACTGAGACTTTTCTTCAGGAAGGTGAAAATAAAGGTCAGACTATCCTTGCAAAAGCACACATTTTTTTTTAAGATGTGCAAGTCTCCATTAAGACGGTTTAATATTCACACATCGGTTTTTCTACCTACAGCTGTGAAAAAATTGAAAGACGTGGAGTACTTGGGAACGGTGGCCAGCATCTGCCTGCACTCCGACTACGCCGCTGCGCTTTTTGAGGGCAAAGTCCAGTTGCATTTGGTAAGCCCAGCGTTTACGTCCTTGGGGTCTGCTGGGGGCTGGAGGGGACAGCTGACCGAGCACTCGACTACCAGCCCAATGGCCGATGGTTTGAACCCCCTCACAGTGCCTGAGAAGGCAGGCTGGCAATTCGCACGCCAAAGGTCCCAGCACCCTCAGGGGAAACTGCAGTCTGCCCACGTGGGCTCATTCGGAGTCACAGTCAAGGTTGCAGCAGCTAACAGCAGCAACAAAGGCTTGTGAGTTAATAATGATGACAGACAGCTGAATGTCTAATCACCATGAACTTTGACCCGCCGGCAACTGCAGACTAGAAAGCCAGGTGTGGTTAAGAATGAACAAAACTCTTCCCTTCTGTGTAAGAATCCAATGTCCTGTCATTTCCCAGCTGTCTTCTTCAAGAAGTTCGAAACCACTAAGGGTTCTGAAGGGAGACAGATTGTCCTCCCTCCAGCCACCGTCTCAGAAACTCACAGGGGCCGTCCTGGCCTGCCCGACAGCGTCCCTGGGAGTCAGTTTTGACTGGGTGGCAGCAAGTTGTTCCTCTAGGAAATCTGATCAAGGGTCACCAGTACTACCCACAACACGGCGAATGACCCACAGGACACCGACAGGGAGAGTATACCTGGGAGGTGCTGTAGGTGCGCTGTAAATGTGGGGTGGGCTCTGCATCTCTTTGACCTTCCCTGATGTGTTGATTCTTAGGGATGAGAAACTATTCTGTACAGGTTGATCAAGAGTTCTTGGTGCTTCTAAAGAGTGGGACTTGTAAACTAAGGCCTCTCCCTCATTGATTCCTCAGTTCTTTGCACTCAGGAACCAAAAAGATTAGTTCCCGCACAGGTTCATCACCCGGCAGGAAGACTGCGCTGATGCTGCTCTGTGAGCCTTCCGACGAGGCCTTTAAAGGGTCTGAATGTGTTCTGGGAACTCGAGAACCACACACACACACACACACACACACACACACACAAAGCAGATGCCCTCAAGGAAGAGAAAATGCCCTTGCATCTTGAGCCGCTGTTATCTCTCCATTTCAGATAGAAAGTGAGATTCTGGATGCTCAAGAAGAGCGGGAGACGCGCCTCTTCCCAGCAGTGGATGACAAGTGCCGGATTCTGTGCCACGCCTTAACAAGCGAGTTCCTCATCTACGGCACAGACGTAGGTATCACCGCCTCCCGGAGCGAGACTGCGGGAAGTTGCGCTCTCTGTTTAAACTCTTTACTGCAGATTCTTAGGTGAAGGTTTACAGAGTAGATCATCAGTTTTACCTTCAGCAGTTCAAGCGTATTTTGCTCCAGTTATCCATCTGAAGAGCACTGGGGTTATTTCCAAGTTTGGGGCTATTCCACCAGAATGTGCTGTCAACATTGATAGGTTTTTATGGATGGGAACATAAGTTTTTATTTTCTGAGAGAAAGAAGCTTTCATGCCCGCATTACAGGCTAAGATCAAGAAGACCAATGACAACACGTACGGGTGACTCTGCAGAGAAACTGGAGTGTTCACACATTACTGGCGGGAATGTCACATGGAGCCATCACTTAGACAAACAGCTGGCGCCTCAGAAAGTTCCACAGAGAGTTACCAAATGGCCCAGCAATTCCGCCCCAAGGAACATACCCACCAGAGACGCGAAAACTGGTCCACACTAAAATGTGTACATACACACTCATAGTGGTACAGTTCATAACAGTCCCAAGGGAGAAACAGCCCAACTGCCCACCCATCAGCGAATGGATACATAGAATACAGTCTATCTGTTCCATGGAATTACTTGGTAATAAAAAGAAATGAAGTAACACCATATGCTAAAATGTTCACACATTATACTAAGTGCATTAAGGAAGCCACCTAGATTGGGCCACAGATTGTATGATTCTATTGGTATTTAATGTCCAGAGTAAGCAAATCTAGAGAAAAGAAAATGTTTTTTAAATTGATGGTAGAGATGTTTCATACCTCTGTAAATATATTAAAAGCCATTGAATTGGTCACTAAGTAAGTGAACTGTGAAACATTTATATATATATATATATATATATATATATATATATACACACACACACACACACATATATATAAAGTTCAAGCATCTTAAAAATCCCACGGGAATATTTGTGTATGCTTCTCAATTCTCTTCCTCTGATTTATGTGTCTATCTTTCGACTACCAACTACGGGCCTTGGTTACCTTGGTGGTGGTAGTAGGTGGTTATGGTGAGGTACCATCAAATCATTTCCGACCCATAGCTGCCATGTGCACTACAGAATGAAACACTGGTCCTATACCGTACTCACACTGTTCCTATGCCTGGTTACTGTAGCTATATAAAAAGTTTTGAAATCAAGCAGGACTCCCCATTTATAAAAACGCTCAGTTACTTCCATCAGCTTTCTGTAGTTTAACATACAAGTCCTGTACATGTTTTGTTAAACTTATAGCTTAGAATTCTTTTTGTCTTTCATTCAATTTATCCTCTTTTTTTGTTTTTTTCCTCTCAAAATTGCTTCAGCTTTTCTCTTCCTTTGCCTTTCTGGGTAAATTTTGGAATAATCTTGCCTTAAACATAAAAGTAAATCTTGTGATTTAGGTGGTAATCTTATTAAGCCTATCAATTTGGGGAGAATTAACATGAATTACTATGTTGAGTTTTATAAGAACATGAACTACCTTCTCCATTAATTTAGATGTTCTTTGATTTTTTTCATCATTTTTATATCATTTTCAAATATGTAAGTCCTGTCTGTATTTTGTTAAATTTGTACCTTCATATTCCTTTGTTTTTTGTGATCACAAATGGTAATCTATTTTATATTTTGCTTTCTATGTGTTATTACCAATCTAGAATTACAATTTATTTTATTATGTGGTTATTTTTAAAATGAATTTTCAAAAAAAATGAATTTTCTAATTGCTAATCAAAGTAACATATGACAACTTAAAGTTTACTCTTAAGTATTAGGAAGTTTAACTGCCACTTAGAAAGTTTAAAATCAATTATGTTTCGATATGATAGAATTAGCAGACTGCTACAGTATATGTACATTGCCATTTTACCTGTTTGAGGGAATTTTTTACCTTTCACATCTACTAAATAGTCACTTTAGACTCATATAGCAGTTTTCTTAAAATTAGGGAGCATCGGGCTGAGCCCCAGTGGCGTAGTGGTTGTGTGCGGGACTGCGGCCCACTGGGATGGAGGTTCGATTCCAGCTCCACAGAGCAAAGGCTGGGCCTCCTACTCCCACCACCTGAGGGCAGTGATGCGCCCCCCCCCCCAAAAAAAAAAAAATTATGGAGCACCTTGGACTTAAATACTGAAAGTGCTTTCTTGATCACCTCTCATATTTCCCTGATGACTGTTTTCCAGGCTGGTGTCATTCAGTATTTCTACATTGAAGACTGGCAATTTGTAAACGACTACCGACACCCTTTCGGGATAAAAAAGATTTTTCCTGATCCAAATGGGACCAGATTGGTTTTCATTGATGAAAAGAGTGAAGGATTTGTCTATTGTCCTGTAAGTTTAAGAGAAAACATTTTTTAAAAAATTTCCAATGCAATATAAGGTTTGAAAGTATCTATCATGTATAAAGTTGTTGTTCTTGGCCTCTTCAACAGTGGAAGGAATTTTTGTACTTGGTTACCATATTTGAGAATGAATTAGTCACAAGGCCATATCAAGGAATTTAAGGGTGCATGAGATAATTATAAAGGTGACCTTGAATTCGCGCTAGAATTGGAAGTTCAGTCCTGCAGAGTTTTCTGTCCTGAGTGCTTATCAGATCTCTGCTGTTTGCTGCTGTGCAGGCACAGGCAGGTGGAAACTGCTGCTTAGACCGCACCAGCGAGCAGGTCGGAGCATAAATCAAGTCACAACTGGGCTGAACTTGTGGGGGAGGGGGGGTTAAATCATACCTTCCTGGCTTTTTCGCTTTTTTCCTTGTGCACTTCTTTCCTTGATACCAAAACTCACTCACCGCCATCTACCTGTGACCGACTGATAGCAGCCTTCTAGAAGAGGGCAGGACTGCTCCTGTGAGCGTGCGAGAGGTCCCTGTGTGTGGGAGCAGGGAGCCCCTGACCACCCCACCGGGTGGCTGGTGGATCCCCAGTGCTGACACGAAACCACAACGCCCCCAAAAGAGCCAGTATGACTTCCCTCATGGGACTCAGGCTTGGTTTCAGGGAGGCGGATGTTAGCTCACGTCCCCCTTCTCTGCGGAATGAACGCTGAGAAGCTGGCAGTGAGGCTCAAGCCCACCAGCTGCTGGGCAGGAGGAAGAGGAGGTGGTCTGTTCCTGTAAAGAGGTGCAGTCTCCAATCACTCAGTTGGAATTGGCTGGACAGCAGTGGGATTTTTTTTTTTTTATCCCACCTTGAAGCCCTTCAAGTTCCAGGATTTAGAACTTCTCCTTGTTTATCTCCACTCCTTTTCCCAACCCTAAGCTGCAGCTCAGTCAAGTGTTAAGAGAAAGTACATACACAAAAGTATCCGAGAGAACGGGCTTTCCCTGTCCCATGTGAGGATGGACACTTGCTTTGGCTCCAAAAACATCTGACTGATAGCTCTTGGGGGCAAAGGCAAGACCTCGGGATCCTTGGTGGTGCAGCGGTCAAGCGTGGCAGCTAACCGGTCAGTGGTTAAGCGCACCAGCCACTCCACTGGAGAACGATGGGGGAGTCTGCTCCCGTCAAGAACACGGCCTTGGAAACTTTATGGATTAATTCTCTTCTGACCTTTTGTTGAAACCAACTTCATAGTAACAATCATGTGTGTGTGTGTGTCAAGGTTTACCCTGTGGTGCCTGCAGGAGTAAATCCCTATTTGAAATTATACCCCATCTGCTCTATGTATAAGGCCAGCTGGGCAGGGCAGGAGAGGAAACTGTGTGCCTGTGGCCTGCTTGAAGAGCAGGAGGCTGCTCTGAGTTCTTTGGGACCAGCATGCTGTGTTTGGTTTGTTTTGTTTTGTTTGGGGGGGGGGGGGGAAGAAAGAAAAGAATTTGGCCAGTCATAGTGTGTTACTACTGTAGCTTAATTTCCACTCAGCGTGAAAAAAGTTGTAGAGAAACACTGTCTCAAAATAGTAAAGCTGGCTGAGCCCCAGTGACCTAAGTGGTTGAGTCAAGACTGTGGCCTGTGGGCTTGGTGGTTCAAATCCAGCAGTGGCTCTCAAGAGCAGTGCTGGGTAGTTCCCATGACCACCAGAGGGCAGTGATGCCCCCCCAAAATAAACAAAACAAAAAAAATAGTAATGCTATCTTTTTAAAATATTAAAACTATACTTTGTTTTTTGGGTATCATTGCCCTCTGGTGGTGGGAGTAGGAGGCCCAGCCTTTGCTCCTGTGGAGCCGCTGCTGGAATTTACCATCCATCCCAGTGGGCCGCAGTCCCGCGCACAACCACTACACCACCAGGGCTCAGCCCTAAAACTATTCTTTAAAATGCTCACATTCACTTGTAATTCATCAAATGGACACGGACTTTTCTCACTGTGTAGATGCTAAGAAAAATGAGTCACTTTGTAGAGGCAGGTTGGCAAAGATGAGCTCCTTTCTGGAATATGTCGATTAATTTTGTACCCTGCTACTCCCCAAACTCCCCTAACGGATGACTTGGCATATATTACAGTAAGTTCATAAGCATGCAGTGTTCTGGAAGCCATCATCTAATAGTGAAGGGTGAGGACTTTAAAGCCATACAGAGAGACAGATGTGAGTTATTGTGGGCAGTAACAATAACAAGTAAGGCTTTGTGCTGAATTCTCTTACTGTATGTTAAGTGATCTCTTGATCCTTACAGCAACCCCAGAGATAAGTAACACATATCATTTCCCTGTGGAGATCAGTGACTTCTTGTTGTCATTCACAGCACTACTTTTCCAGCTACTGAGTTCGATAATTCCTTGCACTGACCACACACAGCCCACAGGTTATATGCATGAGTAAAAGGCTTAGAGGAAAGTTAGCAGTTTGTAATGAAGGTGAGAGATGCTCAGGATACAGTTGCTCACTCAGAACACGTTACAAAGTTATTTCAGGGCTGCTGATAAATGCCCAACGGGCATACCACTCTGCTATAAGCCTCAGCGTGAGGGCCCTCAGCTCCACCTCCACAGCTCTTCAAGCCCGCATCTCCAATTAATTGCCCAGAGGCATTCTACTCCACTAAACCACAACTTGAAAGCATTCAGCTCTGCCTCTTTGGGTCAGCAAACACAGCTACCACTCCAGCCCACCGCCGTTAAGTGCCAAAAGACATCCCACACCCAAGCGTCCTACCCCAAAGCATTCGTTGCTCTGCATGCTGGGAAGTCCACCGCTCAGACTCCTCTTTCCGCTGCTGCACCTCTGCTCTCACACTGTTTTCTGGACCAGCAGGTCCACTGGGCCGGAACACGCTCTGCTCCTAGCTCTTGCTGGTAGTGAAATCCCCTCGCCTGCTTCCCAGAGGGCTCATCTGCTAGGTAGCAGGACGGCAAGCCAGTGGAGCTTGTTACCAATCACTCACAGGTGAATGCTGTCAGTGTCTTCTAACGCCCTTCTTACCACAAGGTAAAAGGTTGTTTGGTGGGAATGACAGAGCCTTTGGCTAGAAGAGCCACATTACACAGTTCACTGCCCCTGCACTTGTCCAAGGTCCCACAGCCAAGAGATGATATGAGTGGTGTAAACCACAGGCACTTAGTGCTCTTGGCTCCCCATGCCCCCACCCGCACCCCCGGCACTTTCTTGCTAAAGCCAATCATCCAGCATCGCTGTAGGTGTCTGCTTTTGTTACCCACACCTGGATTGTCCCTGCACCCCTGGGGGGTGGGGTGGGTAACTGCTCACCCTGAGGAATGCCAGCATCACCCCGCAAGCTCGATTTGATGGCACTGAATTTCCTCTCCTGTAAAATGGAGACCCCACCTTGTGACAATCACCGAGCTACTGTGCAGAAAGCTCTTCAGGCAGTGTCTGCAGGACCGCTCCTCCTTTTCTTGCCTTCAGCCCAGTGGCTTGGGTGTGCGCATCACTCAGCTATACAAGGTGAGAGTGGTGTGGCACAGTGGTTCCAGACGTAATCTCTGGTGCCAAACAGCCTGGTTCAAATTCCAGCTCTCCAGCCTGTCCGCTGTGTGACGTGGGGGAAATCCCACTTTTCCTCAGTCTCCTCATCTCATCTGCCAAATGGGGACGGTCACAGTCATGTCTGCCTTTGAGACGTGAGGTTAGAAATTCGGTATCTTGGCTGCACACTAAAAGTCGGCAGCCCACAAACCCCCTGGGGCAGGTCTGCTCTGTCGCTGTGACTGATGGGAAATTAAGCCGATGGCGCCTAACAGCAGCGACAACGTCATGTAACCATAATGGGCGACCTGTTGAGCCTTGGGCAGCTTACTGGCAAGTCAGTGGTGCAAACCCAGCGGACATCCAGCCAGCCTCCTCCTCAGGAGCAAGATGTACAGCCCCAGAGACTGTGTGGAGGCGCTCTGTCCTGTCCTCGGGTCACTGAGGGTCAGCATTGAGAGTGGTTTGGGTTCTTGTTGTTTGCTTGGCTAGTTGATTGGTCCACTTTAAAATGTTGACTAGCTTGCCCCATTTAAAAAAGAAACAGGGAGGATTCATTTTAGTTCTGTTTTATTTCTTTCAATATTACTATTTCAACATGTGATCAATATTAAAATATTGAAATGTCAATGGAAAAGGTTTTTACATTTTTTTATCATACTAAGTTGTTGAAACCTAATATATGCTTGGCAAACACTCCTCTCTGAGATTAGAGCAGGCACGTGGCAAGACTGAGCTGCCAGGACTGCCCTCTAACTTGAATTACTGGGTTGGGGAATCTGATATTCTGTTCTTCTCTTTTTAAGAGGAAGGTGGAGTGGGAGGAGGCAGGTATTTCCAAGCTCTCCCCCCAGATCTACAACAAGCCTCCCTGTGTTTCTGAATCCCCAGCAAGAGTGTGGATTGTTTTCCATTGTTTACATTGCTTCACTTGCCACAACTGTTGATTGGAATACAGGGTGGAGACATCTTTGAAATCTCATGTGCCTAATGGCATTTATTCAAATTCAAGTGGTCGGAACTTAAATGTTCTGTGTTCAGCATTGCTGAAATTTTTCTAGACACAAGTGCATCCATGATTTAAATCTCATCATGAATATCTTCACCTTTGGTTTCTTACCCCGCAGCTTTGCGTCTAGACTTGTGACTTTCCCTACAAATTCCCCAAATGCTAAGTGAAACCTTTGGCGACCTTATAGTACAGTTTATGTGAAAAGCCAGACTGGGGTTAAGCAAGCAGAAGCCATGTGGCACCATGGTTAGGAGTAGGGCTGAGAACTGCAAGGCCAGCAGTTTGAAGCCACCGGCAGCTTCTTAGGAGAAAGCTGAGGCCGTCTACTCACATGCAGAGTTAGTCTCAGAAGCCTACAGGTGCCGTCCTATGGGTCAGGATGAGTTGGAATCCACTCAGTGGCTGGGGTCTGAGTTTCTGGGGTTAGAAACAGGAAATGAACGCCTGCTCCTTTCCATTGTGATGGGGGTGGGGGGTGGGGGTGCATGGTGAAGGCTGGGGTAGATAGGGCCTGGCGAACGAGCCCAACCCCCGGGAACACCAGACACAGGCTTCCTTCCGCCAAAGCAGATGACAGCGATTTGAACACAGATTCGGGACCATCCTCACATCCTCTCTCGCAGGTTAATGACGCTACTTACGAGATTCCTGACTTTTCGCCAACAATTAAAGGTGTGCTTTGGGAAAACTGGCCAATGGACAAAGGCGTGTTTATTGCGTATGATGATGATAAGGTGTACACATATGTCTTCCACAAGGATGCTATCCAAGGTGGGTACGTCTTCCCTTTGGGGGGCTTCTGTTGGTAAACAAGCCTCTGGTGCAGTGACGTGAACACAGGCCCATCTGGTGTGCTGGCCGTCAGCGCTAAGGTGTGTGCTTTACGATTTAGGCTCCAAGGTCATCTTGGCCGGTGGCACCAAAGTCCCCTTCTCTCATAAGCCTCTGCTGCTGTATAACGGAGAGGTGACGTGCCAGACGCAGAGTGGGAAAGTCAACAACATCTTCCTCAGCACCCACAGCTTCCTGGACTCCCTGAAAGACGTGGGGCCGGAGGAGCTGAGGCACATGCTGCACCAGACACTCATGCTGAAAAGGTAGGGAGGGCTCTCAAGACCAAGGGCAGAGCCCCAGGGAACTAGCCGCGGGTAAGAGCGTGCCCCTCACTTCATCTGGCTGTACTCGGACACCTCGCGAGCACCTTGTTTAGATTGTCCAGAGGCTCAGAAAAGCTCCTGCCTAGGGGTGTGCATGCTAAGTTCTAAAGGAAATAGCCTTGTCAGCCTTTGTTGGCAGTTTATTACAAGAAAAGTCCTTCAGGCCAACAAGGATGATAAGGACCGCCCCCACTCCCCCACAAAAAGCACCCTGCAAATTCACTGCCAGCAAGTCAATGCTGACTCATTGCAATCCTATAGGACATGGCAGAACGGCCCCTGAGGGTGTCCCAGACTGTAACTCTTTACTGGAATCGAAAGCTGCCTCTCTCTCCCCCGGAGTGGCTGGTGGTTTCAAGCCACTGACCTGGTGGTCAGCAGCCCAACCCGTACGCTCTACACCCACCGCCAGGGCTCCTTGTATAAGAACCCAGATAGCTCGATCATTCTGTAAGTCTAAGAAACGGAGTTCTTTCAGCAACACCTGGATCTCTTCATCACAATGGAGCTTTCCTCGCTCAAGACTGCCTCCGGGGCGCGCTGCCAGGCTGTCTGACTGAGCGTGTGCCCCGCAGGTTTCCCGACGCCTGGGAGATGTGTAGGGCCCTGAATGACCGTGCTGCCTGGAACGAGCTGGCCAGGGCCTGTCTGCATCACATGGAAGTGGAGTTTGCCATCCGAGTGTATCGGGCCATTGGGAACGTCGGCATCGTGATGTCGCTGGACCAAATAAAGGTACGTGCCATTCTTTGAGACTCTTCGGATCAGATTTAAATACTGCTTGTTCCAATATGTTTATATTTCTGTGGTGGTTCTTACCCCGTTCAGACATATGAACCGATTGAATACTGCCACTTCCTACTGAACAACGTCTCTTAAAAAAAATAAATAAATTCAAACCCGGTGTTTCTTTGCATAAAAAGTGCTTTGACACCCTTTTGAAGCTGTTATCGTGTATATTTTTCGATAGATGAAACCCAGGATGGAGGAATGTATAGAGACAGCAGGTAGAATAAGGGTCTAGGGGGAGGTGGTGGGATGAACAATGTCAAGGAGTCCTTGTAGAGTAGGAATGTTTAGAAACTGATGATGGAAGCACTGGTACAATTCTGCTTGGCGTGATGGACTGTGGAATGATATGATGCATGGATTAATAATAATAAAGAAAAATGCTTTGACTTTCAGGGGATAGAGAACCACAACCTTCTGGCAGGACATCTTGCCATGTTTACCAATGATTTCAACCTGGCTCAGGACCTGTACCTGGCATCCAGCTGCCCTATAGCTGCCCTGGAGGTAGGGCCACAGATCAGAGTGGGGTGGGGTGGAGATGGGAGGGAGCACCTGCCACGGGCTGCATACCTTCAGTATCGTTCGCATGGCCCAGCGGTGTACACCTCTGCCTCGCTGCTCACTGCCCGCTGCCCCCCAGCCCCAAATGCAGTTCAGCTCCAAGATCCCCCTCACTTCATAAAGACTCTTTGCCTTCGGCCTTCCAGGGAGTCGATTCTGACGTCTCGGGACCCTGGAGGACAGAGTAGGACTGCCCCCCTAAGTTTCCGAGACTGCCACTCTTTATGGAAGCAGAAAGCCCTGTCTGCCTCCCTTGGAGCAGCTGGTGGTCTAGAACTGCTGACCTGATGTTTCGCAGCCCAAGAAGTACCCACTATGCCCACTATGCCGCCAGGGCTCCTGTGTAGCTTCAGACAAGTTCTTTAATCCTCCTGAGCACAAGACCCACTTCTGAAAGGGACAGTATCACCATCTACCCACAGAGTTGTTACAGGGACATAAACTGAGATTAGATCCTTTAGCGCTGCGCCTGATCGATAAAGACACAGAAATGGTAGCTAACGCCCTTCTTGATATCATTCCCCCGCAAACCCACATTTCTACAATTGGAGGGGGTGGGTTTGATAGGTTTTTGCTACCAAGTTCAGAACGACAGCAAGTTGTCATTTCTGAATTTCAAGTGAACTAAGTTAACTTGAAGAAAACCTGGATCCATGTCCTGGTATTCTGTGAAATCACTGGGGGCGCCGGAGAAGTTTTCACCCTTGAATTGGGCCTGTCTGCTTCCAGTGAGCACCCTGAAGTAGGAACACGGCTCCAGGGACTGAGTTGGTAGCTGGTAGCTCTCAGCACTGGACTAAGAGAGTCCTGTGAGATTTGAGTCCGTGGCTTCCGAATGGACTGCCCCCTGTCATTCCTGTCACCCCTCTGTGACACCTGATGAGAGGCCACCAGGCAGAGGTCAGAGTAGAGCCCAGCTGCCGAGGTCTGCTTCACACAAGCTTGCTAACCCTGTGTACAAAACTCAGCCTCTGTTGCCTCTGTTTCTGCATCTCTGGGATAGGGCTAGGAAAAGGTCCTTCTCTTACTGGGTAACTGCATGGTGCTCTCAGGCAAGCATTGGACTGCTAACTGCAAGGTCAAGCCTCCAAACCCACCAGCTTCTCTGCAGGAGAAAGAGGAGGCAGGCAGCGCCTGTGAAGATTGACAGCCTGGGAAACCTAGCTGGGGTCACCGTGAGTCAGAATCGGGGTGCAATGGCAGTAGGTGTCTTTTTTTTTTTCAAGCAGAAAAAACACTCCTAATGGTCAACAAACAGACCTTGAAGTATTTACAGGCTTTTCCATCTTTTTTTGTCATTGGTTTGTTGTTGTTCTTTTGTTGCTGTGTGTGGCTCTTCTTGTTTTTGTGCATATTACTATCTCTGCGGGTCTATCTAGATATGATAGGGGTACAGGGTAGAGAGGGAGGCAAGGAAATGGGAGTGGGTGTTAACGACCCCAGGGACAAGGGAACAAGACGTCATCTAAAATCGATGGCAAGGAGGGGGTAGAGACCTGGCAGGGTTTGATCAAGGGCAATGTAACTGAAAGGAATTACTGAAACCCAAATGAAGGCTGAATATGATAGTGGGACAAGAGGAAAGTAAAAGGAAATAGAGGAGCAAAGAAGTAGGGGGCAAAAGGCATTTACAGATATCTAAATACAGGCCTAGATGCATGTAAAAATATTTAACATTTTTCAGACCATAAGATGCACCCAGTTTTTAAAGCAGGAAAACCAGGGGGAAAAAAATCTGAACCAAATAGAACCAGCGTACCAAAATATTTATTTAAAAAAAGCAAAATACGGTAATATTTAACAACTTAAACTCAACAGTGTGTTAAGAATCATCATCACTTTCACTAACAAATGAGGGGAGGCGTGTGCTGTGCCCATCATATGATCTGACTGACATTGAGACTCCAGAAGGCTGAACTTCCCCCCAACACACAGAAATCCACAGCATGCAAATAGCAGTGGACCGTAGGTGAGACACCACACCTTTGGACCATAAGACGCACCTTTGTTTTTCCCTCAGTTTGGGGGGAAAAAAGTGTGTCTTATGGTCCAACATATACAGTATATACGATGATGGTAAAATAGATCTATGTGCATATATTTATAGGTTTATTATTAAGGTAACAGATGGACATTGAGCCTTTACTCGGTACTCCCTCAGTTCAAGAATACTTTATTCTATTAAACTGGCATTCCATGATGCCTTCCCAACACAATCGCTGAAGACAAAGTAGATACATAAACAAATATGGTGAAAAAAGCTGATGGTGCCTGGCTATCAAAAGATAGAACGTCTAGGGTCTTACAGGCTTAAAGATAATCAAGCAGCCATCTAGCTGAGAAGCAACAAAGCCCAAATGGACAAAGCACAGCACCCTGTGTGATCAACAGGTGTTGATGGGATTAGGCATCAAAGACCCAGAACAAAAAATATCATGGGCTGAGCCCTGGTGGTGTAAGTGGTTGAGTGCGGGACTCTGGCCCGCGGGCTTGGCGGTTCAAATCCAGCAGCAGCTTTCAAGAGCAGCGCCGGGTAGCTCCCACGAACACCAACAGGCAGTGGTGCCAAAAAAAAAAAAAAAGAATCATATCATGAATGAGGGAGATTGAAGAGTAGAGAGCCAAAGTCCATTTGTAGGCAACTCGACATCTAAAGAAGGACCATGGGCAAGAGATGAGCGAGTCGGGGTGCAGTATAGCAATGATGAAACAAGCATACAACTTTCCTCTCGTTCTTTAATGCTTCACCCCCCCCCCACCACTATCATGATTCCAATTTCACCTTACAAATCCAGCTAGACCAGAGGATGTACACTGGTACAGATAGGAACTGGGAACATGGGGAATCCAGGACAGATGACCCCTTCAGGACCAGTGGTCAGAGTGGCATTACCGGGAGGATGGAGGGAAGGTGGGATAGAAAGGAGGAACCAGTTACAAGGATCTACATATAATCCCCTCCCGGTGGCACAGACAACAGAAAAGTGGGTGGATGGAGATATCAGACAGTGTAAGACAAGACAAAATAATAATAATTTATAAATTATCAAGGCTTCATGAGGGAGGGGGAGAGGGGGGAAATGAGCTGATAGCAAGTCTCAAGTAGAAAATGTTATGAGAATGATGATGGCAACAGATGTACAAATGCTTGACACTGGATGGATAGATGGATGGATGGATGGAGGGAGGGAGGGAGGGAGGGATGGATGGAGGGATGGATGATGTTAAGAGTTGTACAAGCCCCCAATAATTTTTTTTTTAAGTACAGAAGCAAATGCCAAAGGACAGTGCTCACAGATGTTAGCCCCTAAAACCTTTGTTATTAATGGCTAGCACGTAGGACTGAAGTAAGAAAATTACTTCAAGATTCTTTAATGGGTATTTTATATTGGAGTGGTGTACCAGACACAGAGAAAGGTCGCTGAAATCAGAAGAAAGGCATGTGATTTATAGTTCCTATTTAGTGGCCTGCAGTGGTTTATACATCTGTAAGTCTTAAGGGAGTAGGTGGTGGTTTGATAAGGCCACACTTGTTAATCTAGCATAATCATGTGCCTGGGAGCCCGCGTGGTGTAGTGGCTCCGTGTTGGGCTGCAAATCGCACGGTCAGCAGTGCGAGACCCCTAACTGCTCCACAGGGAAAACTGACAGTATGGGAATCCCATGGAAGAGTTCTGCTTTGTCTCAGAGGGTCCAGGTCACTCAGGTTCTATGTTGTTTTCTTATTAATTACTCCTCCTGAGCCTTGGTGGCACAGTAAATAAGCACTCATTTGCTAGTCAAAAGATCAGGGCGTCAGAGTCACCAGCCATTTCAGGGAAGAAAAAGGGGGCTCTCTGCTTCCATAAAAAAGCCCTGGGCGGCTGAGCCCCGGTGGCGTAGTGGTTGTGCGCGGGACTGCGGCCCACTGGGATGGAGGTTCAATTCCAGCTCCACGGAGCAAAGGCTGGGCCTCCTACTCCCACCACCAGGGCAGTGATGCCTAAAAAAAAAAAAAGCCCTGGGCGGCAGTTCTTCTCTGCCCAATGAGTCACGAAGAGTCAGAATCCACCCAAGGACAGCGGGGTGGTTCTTCTGGTGATTGCCAGCTTCAGACTGTGGAAGAAAATAGCATCAAACCCTGTTTCTCAGATCTTTTTTTTCTTTTTGGCATCACTGCCCTCTGGTGGTGGGAGTAGGAGGCCCCACCTTTGCTCCTGTGGAGCCGCTGCTAGAATTGAACCTCCATCCCAGTGGGCCACAGTCCGGCGCACAACCACTACGCCACCAGGGCCCAGCCATTCTCAGATCTTTTTTTAATCACCCCCTCTGTGTTGAGAAATATTAAATGAAAGTTGATTGATTTCAATGAAGTTTAAATTATCTATTTACTTTCCCCCTATGGAGAAAAACCAAGCCTTAAAGAATCCTATTTTGCCAGGTAAGATAAAGCTTTGAAGGGCCACAAACCGTCATAATAGGAAGGAATTACTTGTCCCCCCAACAAGGATCAATTTTCTCTCTACTGAGGGATAAATCCCTCTCATGGAAAATGCATGTCATCATCCTACCCCTGCAAAGATTACATCTATTTAAACAAAACGTTTTTGTAATTCCATTTATTAAAACCGATGCTTTATGGTGACTTTACAAACTCATTGCTCATTTTAAAATCAGGCATCTCTCTTCCTAACAGATGAGAAGGGATTTACAGCACTGGGACAGTGCTTTGCAGTTAGCAAAGCGTTTGGCCCCAGACCAGATACCATTTATATCCAAAGAGTACGCGATCCAGCTTGAATTCACGTAAGTCCCGCTCTTACAGGGCTCAGTGAGTGCGCAGCACTGCGTCTCTGTGACTCTGCACTGCTTTTCAGGACCGCGTCCTCCCTGATTCCTGAATTGCCTTTCAGGAAAA
>PVJH01009803.1:0-77045 GCA_004026705.1 Nesogale talazaci | reverse complement strand
AGCTAGAAGGCAAAGGGCACTTACAGAGGTCTAAATATAGGTATGTCCATACATAGATACAACTATCTATTATAAGTTGGGAATAAAATTAAGAACATATCTATAGGCCAAATATTAGGGTAGCAGGTGGACCTTGGGCCCTCACCCTGGTGCTCCCTCAATGCAAGAACACTTTGTTCTATGAATCTGGCATTCCTCGAGGCTCAATGGCCCAACACGATCACTGAAGTAAAATGGGTGCCCAAACAAATGTGGTGAAGAAAGCTGAAGGTGCCCAGCCATCAAAGGATCTATCAAGTGTCTAGAAAGCCTGAAGATAAACATTAGACCATTTACCTGAGAAGAGACCACAGCCACACAGAAGAAGCATAACAGCCAGTGTGGTCAGATGGTGGTGAAAGTGGTAAAAGGTCTAGGCAATAGACGTCAAATGGACTGGAAAAAACAAAACAAAACAAAACAAACATATATCACGGTGTGCACACATCCCCAATGTACCAATTGAGGTCATGTAAGAGCATGAGCAAGGGTGGTGAAGAAAGCAGATGGGCCCAGCTATCAAAAGATAGAGCATCCGGGGTCTTAAAGGCTTGAGCATAAACAAGCAGCCATCTAGCTCAGAAGCAACAAAACCCACCATAAAAGAAGATCACTTACCTGTGCAATCATGAGGTGCTGAAACAATCAGGTATAAAAGAACAAAAATCAAAATCAATGGACCAATTGACTCCTGATATCGCTGATGACAAATGGATACAAAGGCAAACAAAGTAGAAGAAACGATGGTATCCAGCTAACAAATGATTGAATGCCTGGAATCTCAAAGACTTGAAGATAATCGAGTCACCATTCAGCGCAGACACAGCAAAGTCTACATACAGGAAGCACACCAGCATGCGTGATCAAGAGGGACCGAAGGGAGCAGATATCGAGGACCAAAGAAGAAGAATCACATCATTACAAAGGAGGAGGAGAGCAGGGTGGGGACCTAAGGCCCACTGGTGCGTAATTGGTCACCCATTTACAGGGGAGTCATGGGGAGGAGACAGGCCAGTCGGGGGGCAGCCAGGCAGTGATGCTGCATACAAGTTTCCTCTGGTTCCTGAAGCCTTCCTCCCCGTCCCCCAACCATCATGGTCCCAACTCTACCTTGCAAATCCAGATGGACTGGAGAAGTCACACTGGCATAGAGGGGAGCAGGAGATATGGAGAAACCAGGATGGATGGGCCCCTTCGGACCAATGGTTAGATTGGAGATACTAGAAGGGTGGAGGGAAGGGCGGGGGGTAGAGAGACGGAACCAACAGCAAGGATATATACACAAGCTCCTATTTGAAGGATGGGCATCAAAGGAGTGGGTTGGGGGAGAGGTCGGGCAGTGGCAGTGTACGATATGAAAAAACAATAACAATGCATAAAGTATTGAGGGTTGGAGGGGAGGAGAGGCCAGGGGAAGAGGGGAAGGAATGGAAAAGTCGATACTAGGGGCTTAAGGGAAAAGGTGGACGATTGGAGAACAATAATAGAAGTGGACATGTGAGGGTGCTTGACGAATATGCTTATTTATATATTGTGAAAAACGATGTATGAGCCCCCAATAAAATGATTGGAAAAAAATCCACTTTATCCAGGTTTATGGAAAACAATGCAAACAGTTTTCATTGTCAAGGAGGTCCTGAGTCATTGTTTCCCCTGAAAAGGGAGGTAGGTTGTCTCAGCTGCTGGTGGCCCCAAGCATTCCTTGTACTATCTCGTGGTGGCATGTCTGTATTGTGCATATCTTTCTGTGCCTTGTTTATAAGAATGTCAGTCATATTGGTCTAGGGTCCACCCTAACGTAGAATGACCTTAACTGGTAATATCGTTCAAGATGATTTCCAAGTCAGGCTCCTTCATAAGTGTCACAGATTAAGACAACATATGCCTGCTGGGGGAAAGTTCAACCCTAATGCCTTCCAAGCTATATTAAAAAGTCTATATTCTCTATGGAATTTCTTTTCCCTCTATATATGATGCAGATCACATGACTGATGCATGCTGACCAATGGGCAGCCCAGCATATGGCCTGTCTCTTGCAAATACACCGAGATTTATCTTATGTGCTATGTGCATTAGCCTTACTTTCAGACTCATCCTTTTCTCCTGTTCTTATATTCCTTGTTATGTATTTTAATTTTACCTTATCTTACTATCTTGTGCTGTTTTTGCAGGAAATTAACTGGTCATGTACTTGCCTGCCGGTAGCACTTTCAAAGCCTATACAGAACACAAGCAACCAAGATGATTGAAAATACGAAGAAGGTTTGGGTCAAGGATACCTTAGTGTTCTAAGTGACATCTTTGTTTTTTAATATGTAAAGAGAGTTTTTGTAAGAAATTTGCCTTCTGAGATCAATTGTTGGATTTCTTAATTACTGCTTCCATGCGTGCTGATTACAGATGCAAGTAAAGCGAAATCCTTTACAACTTCAATCTTTACTCCATTTCTCATGATGTACTTACTCAAGTAGTCCAGAGTCCTGGGTTATTTGCCCAACATACAGATTGAACATATGTGGTGAAAGGAGAAGAACTTAACACAAACCTTCCCAATTTAAACCATGAAACAGCCTGTAGTTCTGATCAAACGTCTCTTTCTTGGTCTATGTACAGAGTCTACATAAGCACAGTTAAGTGTTCTGTAATGTTCATTCTTGTCAATGATGTTCATAATTTGTTATGTTTTTTATGGTGGAATACCCTTGTAGAGTCAATAAAATAAAAGTAAGCATAAAAAAAGATGTTCAATGAATGTATTAACAAGAGCAAGAGTAAATGCATTTTTTAAATGAATTAGGTCCTTGACTCAATTTCAGTAACAACAGAGAATATGAAAAAATTAAAAATCTCAAAGACAATGAGGTCTCCAATAGATGAACTTGATCCAGAAGTATATTCTGCATTGGTAACAGAAAGAAGATTGATTAGTTAGCTCTGTTTCTGAATCTCTGTAAATAAGGAAGTGCTCAGGTCATGAGCACATTTCTATAGAGAGCACCATTCACCTCCCACACCCCCTCCAGTTACCGTGTCTTCTGACAACTGCCAGAGATGCGTCAAGTCCTGAGGGACACACAGAGCCTTCTCTCCATGACTGTTCTTAGATAGCGAGGCTAAACATCATGAACTTTCCAACTTTCCACCATTGGCCTCAAGTGTTCTGGGCCTTTCTGATTCTTAATTTGTCTTGATGTGACTTGGAATATATACATATACCAGAGGCCACTAATGAAATAAATCTATAAATGAGTAGAAAGTATGAAGAGCCTGGGGGGTGCAGAGCTTTATGAGATGGGCTGTTACCTGCAAGGTCAGAAGTTGGAAACCACCAGTTACTCTGCAAGAAAAAGATGATCCTCTCTACTGCCAAAACATGTCCAGTCTCAGAAACCCACATGCAAGTTCTACTCTGTTCTACGTGATCCCTATGGGTCAGAATGGACTCATTGGCAGTTCAGGTCTTGAGTTGGATAGTATTATATGCACATATATAATTTATTATTTCATCATGATAATTTTTAACAACAAACACATTTTAAGAGTACAGTCACATTAATTGCAATCACCATGTTGTGTAATTCAAAAATTCTCATTTTTTGTCACCTAAAATAGAGTCGGCGCTCCTTAATCATTAGCTTCCTATTGCACACCGCCATCCCCACTCCACCCCATCTTCTCATCCCACAGTTTTTGGTAGCCACTAACAAATTTAAGTCTCTATTAATTTTGCTTGTTCTAGATTTTTCATTTCAGTGAGTTCAAAAATAACATTGTCCTTGTGTGTGCAAGGTGTTTTTTTCCTTATCATAATGTTTGCAAGATTCATTCATACCATATAGCCTGCATTAGGACTTCCCTCCCTCATGTTTGAATGCCAGAAGACAAAAATAGGCTATCTTGGACTGAGGAGAACCAGAATCCTCCTTAAAAACGAGAATAGAAAGACATTATCTCACATCCTTTTCATTCACAGAAACTGGTATATTGTGAATGATCAACTGATATTTTTCCATTGGACATTGAATGAGTTTGATAATATCTTTTTAGTGCAAACAGAAGAGGAAATTCTTCTTTCTTTTAGACTGTCTCTAAAACTTACCCACTTTTCTTTTATAAGCAAGGAATTGGAGACATTTGATGGGAAGAAATCTTGTAATTGTATGTACCATCTTAAACTCTCTGATTCTTGTTTCCCTTTGACTCTTTTTTAAAAGTCATTTTATTAGAGCCTCATAAGAAACAGATACTATAGGACTTCTGTCATATTTTCTAATGTGCCTAGACCTGGATTCTGGCATTTTAGACTTTTTACCCTGTTACCTCAGACAATTCTTCACTGATCTTTTATAGATTTGGGCATTCAAGTAGAAAAGATGCAATCCTCCCATTTTCTCTTCCTAGCTATGTATTTTTTGATGCAGAATTGTCAAGTGGTTGACCATACTGCAGAATCTAACTTTAGGCAGACAGTTCACTAATTTGATTGTTGGCACCAGACACTCATCCTTGAAATACATTGCAGCTAATGGGTGTTTATTATAAAATATTTAAAAATCATTCATTAACATAACATGTATTATGTTAGTTTATAAAGTTTTGAGAAATGTAGATTACAGGGACACAGAGATTGTACTTCACAGTGATGTTACCTTGTTGGAACACTGGAACACTGATATCTGTCTCAAAACTCAATGCCAGTGAGTCAATGCTGACTTATAGTGACCCCCCGTGGATTTCTGAGATGAACACTCCACTGAGGTAGAAAGTCCAGTCTTTCCCTTCAGAGTTGCCGGTGGCTTTGAACTGTTGAACATGAGGCTCACAGCCCAACTTGTAAGCACAACACCACAAGGCTTATCTAGAGAACTCAAAATATGAGTGGGTCTCAAATTTCCACATTTTTTTGTGTGAAAATATGCCATTAATCCACCCCCTTCCCAAATTTTATAACCTCTTAATGTATCACTAGATAATAGGGTCTTTTAAATAATTTGTTTAGGAAACCAACCCTGATTTTTCTAGTTTCTGGCATTCTAAGGAGGAAAGGAGACAAGTAAGAAACAGAAGGAAAAGAATACTGGGAATTTACTATGTGTTAGTCATTGTACTATAAATTTTGTCTGCTTTTTAGAGAATAGTAAGCAGCATTGTTAGTTTTAATAAACACATATAGTTTGAAAGCATGGTTCTTTAAATGAAACTTGCTTCTCTTAACCTCTTCTCATTTCTCCCTCAAAGCCATCTCTTTAGTTTTAGGTTCTTGTTTCTCCTGCCACACCATGTCTCATTGTTCTTGGTTGGTATATTTAAGCAGTATTTAGTAATGAGTATAAAAGGGGTGGATTAGGTGTAAATCAATAGGAAATGGAGCAATGCATAAGTAATTCAGAATAAATAAAAATGGTGCTTACTTACATCATTTTCTATTTGAGCCTGTTGGTGATTCCAAATTTATGTGAGAACACCAAACACTTTGAGAACTGAATATATTTTTCCTCATAAGAAATAATAGAAAACCAAATAATTGACTGCAATTCCAAAATTACACTTATGAATTCATGTTACAGGATTCTATATCACTATGGAGGCTGGTAGCCTTGCTTGCATATTCCCGTCTTGGATACACCATTGCCATGGAGCTGTTTCTGATTTATTTAAAAGAGCAGTAACTTTTCAAGCTCTTATGTGGCCTGGGTTCTTTGTTTCATGGTTAACAATTCCAACCTTTTGCTATTTTGGTTGCTTTAATCACAGGCTTCCCCACCAAATTATTTAAAACCTTGACTTTGCCATATTGTATTTAGTCACCAAATCAGACAAACGTTGACCTGATTCAAATTTTGTAATGATTTCTTTCTTTGAACTCAATGTGGAGACACAACTTGTGACTCATCTGTAGTCCATATAGTTATTTTTTTAAAGTTTGATATTTGGTTGGACTATTGAGTAAAGTTATGAACACCAAGTAGATCTTTTCAAACTTTGCTGTTTGCATAGTGGGAGCTTGGAGAGTTTGACAGCAGAGGTAGTACGATCTTTCTTTAATTATGGTCTTTCATAAGGCCAAGAAAGTTTGTGTGTAGGGTCATCAAAATATATAGACTTCATAATCAGGTCAACTTAAATATGATTTCTTCCTTTGTTCTTTGGTAGTAGGGTAATTTACGAAACAAAATAAAAATAGGTGTATGAGTTAGGTGTAAACACTCAATATCTATCATTTGTCTTCCTTTGACATTTGAAAATATCTCTCGCTAAATGCTTTAAGTGCTTTTTGAAGGATCTTGATGCTATGTGCTTGGGGCAATGGCCTTAAGCTAAAAAATATTGCAATTGTTTGGATAGTAGTTTGGTTTCCAAGTTATATTTATCTTTTTCCTTTAAAGAAGCATATTCCAGAACTTGGCATTGTACTTTAATCTCCTCTCTCATACAAAATACAGTATCTATATTCTTTAAAACAATGATTAGGACTTTCTTTCCTCTTTGTACAACTCACTTTCACTCCCTTTAGAAGAAAACTATGGCCTCCTCCCCATCTCCCTCTTCCCCTCTCTCTTTTTCTCTCCCCTTCCTGCTCCTTCTCTTTTGTCTTCCTCAACATCTTCTCTTCCTCTCTCTCCCTCTCTTCTCCTTTCTGAGCCCCTCTCTCCCCGAGCTTCTCTCTGCCCCTTCTAAAAAAAAAAGAAGAAATCTCCCCCTTTTTACTATTTCTAAATGCCATAAATTTAATATAAAAATAGATGCATTCAGGTGAGAACTCTTTCATCTTATCAACATCAATTTAATCAACTCATCTTTCTCTGTTCCCACAAAGTGTACCTTCTGTCTTCTTACAATAGAAACGTTTGTTCTTGTGACTAAAGCCAGCTTCTTCACAACCCATCTCATTTTCTCAAAGGATTTGCTTCTTCAGAGTCCTTCTTATTTTTCCATCATTAATTTCTGACTGGACCATTCCTAATAAGTGTACAATTATGCATTAGTAATTTTTTCCTTAGTAATAGTGAACTGAGCAAGAAAGAGCTCTTTGAAGTGCCAAGAAGAAAAGATATCACTTTAGAGCCTAAAGTGTACCTGACCCAATCTGTGGTATTTTCAATTACCCCATATGCATATGAAAAGTGGAGAAGCAATAGGAAGTCTGAAAAATAAATAATGTTTTTTGAACTATGGTGTTGGTGAAAAATAATAAATATACTGTGATCTGTTAGACGAATCAACAGATCTGTTTTGGAAGAAGTACCCCCTAAATGCTTCTTGGAAACAGGGAGCTTCCAAATTTGCAAGACTTCATCTCATGTACTTTGGAAATGTTATTAGGAAGGCTCCTTCTGTGAAGAATGACCTGGTGCTTAATAAAGTAGAGGGCCACAAAAAAGGGCAGAGCTTTCAAGGAGATACTTTAACATGGTGGCCGTATCATGGTCTCAAACCTAGGAATGATTGTGATGAGAATGCAGGGTGGGCAATACTTCCTTCGGCGGCACACATGGTTGCAAAGAATCAGAACCAACTTAATGGCACCTAATAACAGCATTATTATTATTACTTTTTTTTTTTTACCAACACTCTTAACATCTCCATATCTTCCTTCTGCTACTGTTCTCTTTGGCAGAAAACTCCTTTACTGAGTGGACTCTTCTTACTACCGTCACCTTTTCAGCTTACAATTTTCTTATTCCACACATGAGGCCTTTCCTTCTATCTCACCGGAAATGCCTATAGTTAGGGACACTAGCTAGTTCCAGCCTGCAAAAGCCTGGTGGCAATCATGGGGTGGGGACCGCACCAAGAGACATTGTGAGAGGGGTGTCACCAAAGTATCCATCTATTGAATTTCTTTCTGCAGGGATTCATAAAAAAATTATGTTTTTTTAAAATAAAAATATCCCTGAAATTAGTTATAGCAGCAAGAACATTTTTAATATACTTAAACTCAGTTTTAAACTTCAAGTTTTAAGCTTTATGCTTGTCTACTTTTTAAATCATATGAGGCACTGTGGTCATAGCTGTTTTATAACCTAATTGCAGTGATGCTTCAAAGGACATGGTTTTGTATGGGTGTGTTGGAAGCATGCATTATTATTTGATTGATGTAAGTGGTTTTGTAATTGTTGATTTTATTAAATTTACTAGTGTTTTAGCTTGATATTGTGGTACATAGAATTTGGTAACTTACAATTACAATATTAATCTTTTAAATGAAGAGTTAAAGGAATAGAAGTTGAAAAAAATTTTAAAGGCTTACATTCAGCTACTAAAATAGTTTTCATAAAACAATTTTGCTATTACTGTTCATATAATTTTAGATATAGTATATTTAAGCAGCTTATAACTATATTTATTACATGTTACTCTATAATTAAAATTGATAGGCATTACTAAGCATTTTACTTGGAAAATATCTAACAGTATCATTTTTGCCACACAGAAATAAATTTTTGCTGAAGAGAATTTAAAAATGGTTACAGTAGTTCATCAGCTGGAAACTTCCAGAATTGCAAGATAGATTCAGAAAAGGACGTGAAATGAGGGATAGAATTGACATCGGATGACTGTTGATTGAAAGTAGAATTTTATTGACTATGCAAAGGTGTTTGACTTTGTGGATCATAACAAATTATGAAGAACTGGAATTCCAGAACACCTAATTGTACTCACATCAAACCAAACCCAGGCATAAAAGCAGTTGCTTGAACAAAATAAGGGGACACTCCACAGTTTAAAATCAGGAATGGCGTGCCTCAGGGTTGTGTCCCTCCACCCTTCTCACAGAACTTGGCCCTCAATGTAGCCACACGATCCTTGTTGAACAACCCTCAAACTACTTGTTCTACGATTCTACATTAAACATTTTCCTCCTCACTCACCGGTTGTTCTTTCTCTGGTCTCTTTTTCAAACTCCTCTTTCTGTATTAGGCACTATGGTAACATACTGGTCATGCATAGGGCTACTAATCTCAAGACCAGCAGTTCAAAAGCCTCAGCTGCTCTGTGGGGGAGTTATGCAACAGTTACAGTCTTGTAACCCACAGAGGTGGGTCTACCCTGTCTGAGAGGGTAGTTATGAGTCAAAATCAATTACATGCCATTGATGTTTTGGATTTCCTTAGGTATTTGGTGTTTTGGAGCTCTGTAAGTTTTAGAGTATAAAACTCTGAGCACCGTTTGCAGAAAGCTAACTTTACTGTGAAACCACTAAATCCATTCAGAGTATGCATGTGGATTCACCCTCCGTGGAGTTCCTTCTGACCAACTTTGATCTCAGGAAGACCGCATTCAAGGTCATTAACACTCCCTCTCTCCTAGCCAGCCCAGGACAGGGCAGTATCTTTTTCAGGGGCTTGTTTAGTGGAAACTGTGGTATTAAGAATCATAACCACGAGTCATAACCCCATTGTCTTAGATGTAAGGTCCAGACTCCAGGAGTTGGAGAACAGCAGGCATTTTAAAAATTGTTTTAGACATTTACATGAATTAACTGATTTATTACTCAAAATCACTTGGTGAAGAAAGTTTTGGGAATTTTGAGAAGCTGAAACAAAGTCATAAGTAGAAGGAGGATGATTTGAGAATGATGATGGCAACAAATGTACAAATGTGATTTGCATACAATAGATGTATACATTGATTGTGATAAGAGGTGTATGAGCCCCCAGTATTAAAAAGATAAAGTTTTGTATTTTTCCTCATTTTGAGAATAACAAAACTGAAGCATAGATTCAAAGAGACATGGGAAATGTGTTTGCTGGATGCTGAGGCCATACTCACAATATCATCAATGAACAATATTGGAATTGATCCATGTGCTGATCACTGGATCTTCAGACCAATGACAGGACAATATCAGATAAGGTTTGCTTTAAAATCAGATAGCAAATAGGTTTCCTAGTTACTAACTAACCTATCATAATGCATACATTTCTTGAGAATACACACTACAGGCATTTCTTTAAAAAATACATAAGTCAAAATAATACATAAGTCAAATTAGTTGCTTTAATATGTGATAAGTTGAAAATAACTTCTTTACATCAATATGCTTCTGATGAACATAATGCATAAGGGGATGTGAATAGAGTATTGAGGCAACATCAGACCTTCTGCACCTGGGAGAAAAGAATCAAATTCATATCAACTATGGCCAATTCCTATGAGACAAGGGTCTGAAATGCCTTCCTTAATAATCCTGACACCAGTCATTCCTCTCAAAGAACAGACTATTACATCTTTATTGAATTTAATAATTCATTTCAATGGCCACACAACTTCCTGAAAATACTTGCAATTTTGAAGGTCTATTAGGGAAGTTGAGTAATAATTCATTATTAGAAAAGCTCAGATACAGTCTCTTGTGGGCAAGCCAGCCTCTTTTCAGCAATACCTGTAGACATATTTCTCTCTGTCCTTCTGTCTCTTAGCTCCTTTGACTTCTTCACCTTCTGTCCTGAAAGTGTTACAAAGCTCTTTGAGTACTGCCTATAAATGTCCAAAGGGTACTACAAAGTTATTTGATTGTAGCTCTGTGTTAAACCACAAAGTTACCTTCCATGATTAAGTACTGAGGACACCACATTGCACAATCCTGTCCACCACGCTGCCTCCTGATCTTGGTTCGACCTCTGCTGCCGCTTCTTCTCTAGTGCTCCTCTGGTGTCACAGCTCTGTCTCCTGGCTTAAGGATGTTCAAAGCCCACAGATTTTGGGATCCACAGAATGTAATCCACTCTTGGATTTCCTTTCTTAATAATTGTGAGATCTTTTATTTCTGTTTCTGAGATGACTCTTTTTATACCAAGGATGAGGAAAAATTGACCTACCTCTATGCTAGAATTCCAAGTTTTTACAATCACAATTAACCCTGTTAGCAATCATTCATAATTGGATTGTATAATACTATCATCATTTTTCTTCACCTTCTTTTACCTAGATCTATCAGGAAGTTCTTTTGTGGGAGTTACAATGATTGCAGCTAAAAGAACCATGTCAAGCAATTCACTACACAAAAGCGGTTTCAGATACTCATTCATATGAAATCCTGCATGATCATTGATCACAGAAGAAAATCATCCTTGTTAAAAGAAACAAAAATAAAGTTCTGTGTAAGATTCCATATTTTACTAATGCAAAGTGCTTTGTTTAAGTGTTCATGATTACTCCTATTGGTGGAATTAAGGATTGAATATTGCATTCTAAAAAGAAATCTCAAGAACCCCAGCCATTGGATCTGTGATTGTGAATGTGAACCAGTTTGGAGAAAAGCTTTCTTTTTTGTTCTATTGATGAGGTCATACCATAGCAGGGGCTGTCCTAAATCTAATACTTTATGAGAGGTGCCTAGATTGAACCCAGAGACAGGGAAGAAGACATGTATAAATCTAAGATTTTCTAGGACCGAATGCAAGATATATCTAGGTCCTGATATTTTCAATCACCTCACATGCCCATGGAAGTTAGACAATGAAGACCACAAAGAATTGATGCATTTACATTATGTTGTTTGTTGGCAAAAAATTTGGAATACCAGAGACTTTCAGAAGAACAAACCAATCCATTTGGGAAAAAGTACATCTAGAATGCTCTTTAGAAATGAAGATGGTGAGATTTTGTCCCATGAACTTTGGATATGGCACCAAGAAAAGCCAGTCCCTAGAAAAAAGACATCATGCTTGGTAAAGTTGATGGTCAGCATAAATGGGGAGGATGCTCCCCCAGAGGGATGGACACAGTGACGTCCACATAGCAGTGGGCTCTGACGTAACAATGATTGTGATGATCTTGAAAGAACGGGGATATGTCATTCTGTAGTATCTGGGATTGCTGTTACTCGGCCCTGGCTTGATAGCACCTGAAGATAAACACAAGCCGAAGTTGAAAGATCCAAGGGAAAAATGTCTCCAAAGGCGGCACAGAGAGAGCTTTGCCCTGCTAATTATCTCCACATGTGCTTTGGGTAATGAAAACTGAGAGAATAATTCTCTATTCTTTAAAGTCAACCATGCATGATATTTTTGTTATAGCATCAAACCATAATGCTAAAACTAAGGTGTATTGGAACAAGAAGATCATCCAAAATGCCTCCTGGAAGAAATATCCTAGAAAACAATGAATTGTAAACCTACTAGATTTTTCTTCTTGTTTGAGACTACAATTTATACTAAAGGCTGAACAGATCTGGTAAGTATGTGAGCTAGTAAAAATAAGAAATCTGAAGTTCAATATGTTTGCAGAATAATTTAACATGCTAGAAATTCTTAGCCCATTTCCCTGTTATTTATTTACTTCAAATCAGTGGGAGGGATTGCTTGTGTTGTATTTATTAAAGTTGACACTGACATACTGTTACTGTTAGGCCAGGTTGATTAAATAAATCAATCCGGGGACACTCATATATGTATATGAAGAAAGAGCTCTATATCAAAAAGTAATTATATATTAAGAAAGCATCCCAGGCCACCTGAATTCCATGTCCCTAAATCCCTCTCCAGACTCATGCAGCCAGAGACAATGATTTAGAATGAAGGAAGTCCACAGGCCCGTGAGTGCAAAACTGTGTGGACCCAAGGTCGGTGGAAAGATGGCAGGGTTCTAGTGGCACTCAGGGTGGCCATCAGGGTCTCAGTAAGTGGGCAGGTGGAGTGACAGAGAGAGTAGGAGGAGGTTCCCAGGCTCTTCACTGTGAGAAAGCCACACTCCAAAAGAAGAGGTTTCTTCAGGTTTCTTCAGCCCATTACCTAACTGACATGTTTGACTCCATTTGTAGCCAGGGGTATCGATTGAGTTGGCAAAAAATAATCTAATGACCAGTTTCTGATGTTCAAAATATCTATTCACACTTAGTTTATGAGTTTGTTACTGTCATATTCTAATGTTAGTTTTTCCTATGTTTAACTATTGACAATGATTTGCAAATAAATATTCAAGCCCTCCCATTGCTGCCTTTAACTTCACTTGTAGCTTCACCATTTGACAGATGGTCACCGCGGCTCTTAGCTGTTTATTATATATCAAGGAGCTAAGGGGATCGACTGTGTCAAATGCAGTGATCTCTGAGAAAATGAGACAGCACAAGTAAGTTATTAGTTATAACCACCAAGACAAAACTAGGTTCTGAAGAATCTATTACTAAACTTTAGTCTTAGATAATCAAGAATCCTTTCCTTCTTTGGTCGCTATTACAGAGTCAGATCTTATCTGACTTGGAAATGCAAGATTTATTTTACACATAAAATGAGTGTTGAAGGCAGGCTTTTTTTTTTTTTTTTGAGAGTCGTTTCCGCATTGGTGAAGTTGTGGATTTGAGCACTTTGTTGGACAGATGCCCTGGCGAGGCCGTGGATTAAGGGTCAGACAGCTAACTGAAAGCCCGGCAACTTGAACCTACCAGTCTCTCCTTGGGAAAAAGAGGAGAGTCTGCTTCCTTTAAGATTTTCAGCCTCAGAAACTGCATGGAACTTTCTACTCTGTCCTTCAGAGGGGTCGGAGTGGGTAAACATTCAGCAGCAGTGGGTTTGGGTTCTTGTCTGGGAACTCTGTCTTTCTTTCATGCAATAAATGCTGGGCCTACTTAAGGTGATTGGTTGGGGCTCTCTGGGGTTTAAGATTTCTCTCATTAACATTTTTGTCTTAATACTATTAACAAGTGATCCTGATTCATGAACCGATGCCTCAAAAAACTCCCTGCCATTGAGTCATAGTGACCCTAAAGTCAGCGGAAATCCGCCCCCTTGTTTCTGAGATGGCGACTCTTTACAGGAGTAGAGAGCCCCATCTTTCTCCTAAGGAGGGGCTGCTGGTTTTAAACTCCCAACCTGTTAGCTAGCAGCCCAAGTCAAACCCTTCACTGGCCAACTGCCTATATAGTATAGTAACTGGACCTCCCAAAGAATATCCTCTTTCCTCCTGTGTCATTGTATTGAAACTCCTTAACTTCTTTAGTGCAAACCATATCAGTGTGTAGAATTCTTAGTTATTTTTGAACTAGCTTTGAGACCTGGAGAAATCCTTCCTATACCTCACGTTTCTCACCTGTTGGTGAAGATGACATACCCATTTTAGAGGGTTACATGAAAGAGTGAAAGACAGCAAAAATTAAGGCAAATATGACATTGATAGGGATCAGGGGTCCTGATGATGCAATAGTTAAGCACTTTGCTTCTAACCAAAAGGTTGTCAGTTTGAATCCACCATCTGGCTCCAAAGGAGAAAGACCCGACAATCTGCTTCCATAACGATTACAGCCTAGAGGACCCCATGGGCAGTGTTAGTCACATGGGGCTGTGAGGAGTTGGAATTGATTTGACCGAACCCAGCATTATAGACATCATTGCAGAATCCCGATGTATGTTAAACACACATGTTTAGTTTTACCATAGGATACAGAGGAAGAGTTTCTTCTTTATCAGTCATCTGGAAGTGCATTCTGGATGTGTATCCTGTTTTTTTGTGCCCTGTGTCTTTTAGCAACAGGAAGGAGGGATCCAAACTAGAAAATTACAGCCTAGTCGGCCTGAGGATTCCACTATGTACAATTCAAGCTCCGATGGTTCCACTACATGAAAACATTTTCCTAATATGCTGAACTCTTATGAGATCTTATTTCTGCCATCTCTTTGGATAAAACATGAAAAATGTCTTTCTGCTGTACAAATATCTGGAGAAAAGCCATTTTCAGTCTTAATTATTGTAAACTTCTGAAAATTTAAGGCAAGTACATTTCAAGTCAGTTGCAAAGTGACATGTCAAATCTTGGGGTGGAGAGTAGAGATTTCATGAGATCCAAAGAACTGGTTAATCACATGAAAAGTCACTCATGGTTGAAAAAAAATACTAGATTTGAATTGTTTACAATGTAAGGGAAACAAAGATGATGAGTTTATACAATTTAAAAATGATTTGAAAATCCAAAGCTTAAGAGTACTTAGAAAAATGAAGATTTCACTATTTGAGGAGGACATGGCATTATGGCTAGGAATTAGATGCTGGCCTGCGAACCACTGGCTGGGCCTCTAGAGAGAAATAAGGCTCTCTGGCTCCCATACAAGTTCACAAATCTCAGTTATCCTTCATAAGGTCACTATGATTTGGAATTGACTAGATAACTGTGGTTTCTTAATTTGATTGTTTATCATCATGTTACAAAAATCACATATAACTCGATTACTAATCACACTCTAGATGTATCTGATTCTTTGTTAGTTATAAGACTAAGCACAGAGTTGCAGTTACCATACGTATGTAGTCATGTGCATGGATTTACATATTTTAGTTTAATATTCTTCCTCAAGTATGCCTCCATTAAAATGTATTCACTTTAACAACAAAAGACCATTGTGAAATTCAGCAAGTGCTTCCTATATACCTGTTAAAGGGTGTCTGAAATTGGGTTAGGAACCCTGGTGGTATAGTGGTTATGCATTGGGAGGACCTGCAAGGTCAGCAGGTTGAAACCACCAGCTTACCATGGGAGCAGGATCAGGTTTTATACTTCTGTGAAGAGTTAGAGTCTCAGAAACCCACAGGGGCAGTTCTACCAGGAACACAGGATGACGCTGGGTTAGGATTGACTCAACGGCAGTGAGTTTACTTGGTTCGCTATGTTGGGGTCTCTGAAGAATCAAAACCAGTGACACTTGTATGTATGTGTTTGAATATAGAAAGAGATTTATATCTAGATTATTATTAACTGGTTTATATCAGTTGTAGAAATGAGTAAATCCAATTTGGCTGAAGTCAGCTTCTCTTTTCATGGAAGCTGACTGAGTTAGTCCAGGTAGACTAGAGGAACAAATTTCAGAGACACACATATAGGTATAAGGAAAGGGTTTATATACAAAAGAAATGTGACACTAAGAAGGTATCCCAATCCAGTCCAGTGCAAAGTCATAAGTCCAATATTAACCCATAAGCCCGAAGTCAGTCTATAAAATCTGCTTCCGACTCAGGAAGTCACAGGTCAGTGGGTGCAGAATTTTGGCGCTGGCAGGGGTCTCCCCATGGCTCCTCGCTTCCAGGGCTCAGGCCCATCAACAGCATGCCACTCCAGCTTCAGAGGTCTGTCTTCATCAGGGCAAAGCCGTGTGGTCTTTCCACCAGCTACTCCAGCCTCCCAGCCGCCACCATTCTGTGTTGTTTGTGGTTAATCATCTCCAAAACTAACTCCCAACAACTGGGGAAGATAGCGTCTCATCTTGACGAGGGAAATGCAGCGAGACTTCCCAGGAGTCTCAGGTGAAAGCCATGCAACACAGAGGCCTCATCAGCTACTCAATGGCTTTCTCCTGATTAACACGCCAGACTCCACCCCTACATTTCAATTATAAAATTAACATAAGCACATGACTGCCACACTGACTAACAGGAAATAGGATGATATAGCAGAGATGGGGGTGGGGTGGGGACTTGAGGTGGAGACACAGGCTGGTGGATACAAAGGTCCAAATTTGATCAGTCTTCCTTATTCATCCAACTTCACATGCATATGAGGCAATTGAAAATTCTATGGCTTGGATATATATATATATATGTATATACACACACACATATATACACACATATAATTGTTTTTTCTGCATCTGGTGAAAAGGAAAAATAATTTTCTGAAAATTTCTTTTAATATAACTTTGCTTACAGACTCAAATGCAATAGCCTATCCTACTTTTATGTATCTTGTAGATAGTGTTTGTCATAATTAATGAGTCTACCTCTTCAGATGGATATTTTCTTCACATGACTTATAAGATATCACACATTAATCTGATTCCTGTTTCTCCCTGAATTATTTCCTTTGTGTTTGTTTCTTCTTAATATCTAGATACTGGAGTCTTCATTTCTTTCTCTGTATAGATTTTCCTTTTGCGACATCAAGCAGTCCTGTGCTCTTATATATTCCCTCATGCTATCTTCTTCTGAACATGTATCCTTAATCCTCTTCAATTAGTGTCTTAGGCATTTTTAAATTAAACATGTTGGCAAGACAATGATAGATTTCTAGCAAGAAGGCAGATTAGGCAGCCATGAAGCACAGGTCTTATACAACAAAGAAATGAGAAATCAAATGAAATGGATATTGATGTCAATCTTTGAAGCATGATCTTCAGAGAAAAGGCTAGAGAAGTCAATTGACTTCTACCTATTAGGGGAAGAGAATGAAGAAATGTGGTTAAAGAGAAGGTTGACAAATGAATTATCGGAGAACTTGATGTGGCAAAACATAATCAGCTCCACTTGTTCAGGACCAGCTAAAAGACTCACGACAGTGGCTAAGGATAATAAAGGTTCCCCACACCATCTTCGTGACCAGAGGAATGGTTGGCCATTCCCTCCCGCACCTACCCTGGCTGACTATGCTCCTTTTACAGCCCATGTTCTGCCTGAAGTCAGAGCCTCATTCCAGTGGAGCAGGCTGCTGGTGCGCCTCCTGCAAAATTTGAGGCACCTGAACTCCATCTAATCAGAGCAGCAGAAAGCACGCTGCCCAGCAGGTGGCTATTGTGGCTTCTTGGGTGGCATGGATACCTCCACAACCACTCAGCTTGCCCCCAACTGCCCTCTGGGCATGAAAGAATTCTTTTTCTGGACACAAACTCCCTGACATCCACCAAAATATGATCCCCTACTGTGCTACTCAGATAAGGTTCCTATTCCCAGATAGCAGACATCTAAGACCTAATATCCCCCCATACTATTGCCTGCCTGCTCAAGGAAAGCTCATAGCAATATCCTGGTTTTCCTATTTCTCTCATTTCTTGGTCCTGCACCTGTCTATTTTTCTGCCTTGTTTTCTTACTGATTTTTTCTTTTCACTTTCTTTTTTTACTGTTTCAAAACTTCTCCCTTCATCTCTTTCTCTTTTCTTTTAGTTTTTTCTTTATTATTCTCTTCCACCTATCTTTGCTAAGTAAATTTTTTGCTCTTTTTCCCCCTATATGATTTGTTTTAATTTTTTACTTCTTAGTAATTAAATTAGTATTTTTGAATTTTGATGTTATCTGCTGGTTTTCTCAAGCATGGTATTTTAATTTCTCATTTCTAATTATTTTCTTTTTTGGCTGATATTTGTTTTATGTTTCATGTCTCACCCAATGGGAGATAGCAAATGTGTCACATGCCAAGTCACACTGGTACCACCTATACAGTCACATCAAAAATGTAAACAGAGATGTGTAGACACTCATTCTCTATTACACTCAGAAAGAGACAGGTGGCAAGTGGGTAAGACGCCACCAAAATACATTCATTAACTGCATGGAACCCTGGTGGTGCAGTGGTTACATGGTGGGTTGATAACTGCAAGGTCTGCAGTTTGAAACCAGCAGTCACTCCACAGGAGAAAGATGGGGCTTTCTACTCCTGCCAAATGCATTCACTAATTAAATACAAAGAATTTCTTAATATAAAAAATTCATTAGCTCAAATATTTGGACAGTATGCAGAAACAGAAGACCATATGGAAGAAAAAAAAAGGTTTTGTAACTACCCTAAAAGAATTAAAAAAAAAACTAGAATTATGACTAATTCACCAGATGCAGAGAAAGATTGATGAAGGCAAGAAAATATCAGGCAAAACTTTAGAAGAATGCAGGAAAACACTAATCATACAAATTAACAAGATAGATAAAACTATAAGCCAAACAACAACAGCAAATAGATATACAGAAATTAATACACAAATAGAGAATACACACACACACACAGAGAGAGAGAGAGAGAGAGAGAGAGAGAGAGAGAGAGAGAGCAAGGAATACAACTGAAGCAATTGTAGGCTGAATTCATGAGCTTAAAGACAATCTTTCAGCATTAATTTGCTAGAGGTATAAGAAAACAATAACAGCAACCATAAACCTGAATAAAACCCAATAATGCTGTGGGGCAACATCAAGAGGAGTAGCGTAATGTAATTCCAGAGCAGGATGCAGTAACAAAAACATAGAAAAGTTTGTGGAATATTTGTTTAAAGAAAACTTCCCTATCACCATGAAAAATGAGAAAACTTATGTTCAAGAAGCTGAATGAACCCCAACTGGTATATACTCCCAGACATATCACCAAGATATATTATAAAATCAAAGAAACAAATAATTTTGAGAGCAGCTTGGAAAAAATGGAAAATTGGCTATAAAATGAGGCCAATAACACAAAGTCCAAACTTTTAAGCAGAAATCATGCATGCAATAAGGCAGTGTGACAGTTTATATAAAACTTTAAAGGGAAAGAAAAGGAAACTAAGAACCATATATAACCATAAAGCTTTCCTTTCAAATAAAACAGTGAGATTAAGACATTTCTAGGGCAACATAAATTAAATGTGTTGATCTTTCCAGTTTCAAGAGGTAGCATATAATCAAGAAGAGATGATATTGATGAAGAAAGCACAAGCACAAGTCATTGGCAAGGAACAAGGCTCAAATAATTGATGGAATATCAATTGAATTGCTTCAATAAACTAAGTCAAAGCTGAAAATGAAAACCTGGGGGCTGAGGCCCGGTGGCGTAAGTGATTGAGTGCGGAACTGCAGCCTACGGGCTTGGCGGTTCAAATCCAGTGGTGGCTCTCAGAAGTGGCACTGGGTAGCGCCCACGACCACCAGAGGGCAGTGATGCCCCCTCCTCAGAATGAAAACTCATCTGTGAAAGTACATCTAGATGACAGTCACCTGGCAAACTGATCAGAGGAGATCCACATTTGTGCTCAATACAAAGAAAGGTGATCCAACAGAATGTGGAAATTATTAAACAGTATCTTTACCATCAAGTAAATCACCTTCAGCAATTAAATTCTTATATTGATGCTCAAAGATTGCAAACTAACTTTGAGAGAGAATTAATTCTAATAATAATAAAATAAATTATAACAATTATAATAAAGGTTAAATAAATATCATTGCAAGTGAAAATAAAAGAATAATAATAACAGTTTGATAACAGTAAGAAAGGAAAGTATGTGGAAAAGGAAGTAATCAGTAAGCTGAAAGATTTATTTCTTAAAATAAGAATTTTTATACTCCACTATTCCTTAGCAAAATGTAAGTTTAAATTATTTTTTTCAAACTTAAAACTATTCACTCTCAACAGATTCACTGCCACCGACTCAATTCTGACTTGGAGGGAACCTACAAGTAATTACCAATAAGATAAAAGCAAACTTGACAACTTAAAAATCGTTAGAGAAGCAAAAATAAAACAAGTTATGACCGATGTGGCAATAACTTAAAGTTAACTTTATGAAATTATGATTTGGTCATAACCAAAGTGAACAAACCCCAGAAAACAAACCCCAAACCTAACCCCAATTCTACCAGTGAGTGGCACATCGCAGCCCTCTAGCATTGACTAGAACTGTGCCTGTGGGTTTCTGAGACTGGACCGCTCCACAGGAGTTGAAAGCCCTCTCTTTCTCCAGAGGAGCGGCTGGTGGCTTCAGACTGCCGACCTTTACATTAACAGCTCGAGGCATAGCCCTTGAACCGCTAGTGCTCCTGCCCCACTTACCCTCGACACACCGAAAACATATGGCGCAGAAATCGTGAAAGCAGGGACTTCTGTAAGGTTGAAAATGTTCCACCCAATCAAGATTTTTCACCCAGTGACAAGTGGTTATAGAAGAAAGATAAAACTTTCTGTCCGTGTGGAGAGTTACAGTCTTACAGTTCTACTCAGCCTAGCAGGGTCTCGATGACTCGGAATGGACTCTGAGTCGGGTTGATTTCTTTCTTTTTTTATTTTTGAAAAGTGATTTTAAAAAGTGGCAAGACTTCGGCTTTCAAAAGCAGAAAGTGGGCAAGACTGGAGAAACAAGGCAATTTGGCTCTTAGAGGGTGTACCAGGAAGAGAATGAACAGAATTTGCCACATAAATAGAAATGTAAATTCAGCTGAGTTGCCATATTTTCAGGAAACATGAAATTTGACTTATGAAACATTTAATAGAATATTTGAATTGAAGTTTGAATCACATATTATCATAAAGTAAATTATCCTTCAAATCAAAGTATTATATTCATTAGCCTTAATATATAAAAATATCATTGTACTAAAATACAGAAACTTGGAATTATTAGGATTGAATGAAAGAACATGAAAAAGTAAAATAAAAATATATCTATATAGTCAAATAAAATGATATGTAAATTAAACTACCAAACAAATACCATTATTTTTTAAACTATGCAATTAAAAAATTGGAGATACTCTTTTTCTCTTAGCAGACCACAGAGATGAAAATATATTAATATGGTATATAGTCAAGTGGCATGGTGACATTCAGCCTTCTAACCATCTCAAACTGTTACCATCTTCACAGTGGACAATTTGGCAAATCCCTTTAAATTGGTAAGGACTTTAAATCTAGGTTCTGCACTTGGAGAAAATTATTTTAGAGAATTAATGGAGCATATGCAAAGATATATTTTATCATTCACAGGAATGAAATATTCAATAGTAGATGATTACTCCAACTTTAAGAATCTTTTCCTTTTCGAATGCTATGCCTATGTTCTTATTTCCAATTCTTCCTATCTGTCTCATTTTGTTTTACGGTAATGCCTTGCATGTTGTTACATTGCTGCATGGGTTACCATCAGCATTTCAGAATATAGCAGGGTCACTCTGGTTTCAATGCAGCTTCCAAGACTCAGGCAGACGAGGAAGAATGCTCTGGTGAGTTACTTAAAGAAAATTCCCAATGAAACCCTTATAGATCACCCCAAAAATGTTGTCATATTAAAGTGCTGGAAGATGAACTATAAGAAAGGCACTCAAAATATACAGAGACCACAATTAACTTGACCAGAGAGATGGGCAAGGTTCCTTTTTATTGCACACTGTGAGTCAGGGCTGACTAGACTGAAACTAATGACAATGATCCTAAAGTTCACCCTTTTGAACTCAAGGCTTTTCTCAGACCTGTCCATCTAAAACCTTGCCACATCCTACCCTGTCTGGTGCTAAAATATCACCTTTTCTTTTTTCCACAATGCATACAGTTATAATTGATATGCATTTTCTTGTCAAACCATTCTTGCAGTTTATTCAGCGTACCCTTGAAACTTGAGTTGCAGAGGTTTGGGCAAGTGGACCCTGGATGGCTTCAGATTGGGCACAGCCTTTCTGGCGGTTGTGTTCCTGAGATGAAGGGCAGAAGCATAATATTAAAAACAGCAATAACTGTGACAAGGAAAATTGAAATGCTTTTCAGGATGAGGAGACATTGGAAGCTCACACTAGAGAGAACAGTGAGCTTGGTGACGAGAATTCTGGAAAACAGAGAGAAAGATAGACTGGGCTACCCTATTCAGTGTTCCAACAAGTAATACTTTCACGGACTATCTTGTTAATTTTGATTAGCTGATGATCTAGCTCTGAAAAATCAGCCATGAAAACCCGAGGAGGCCTGTTTTGCCCTCATCCCTCTTGAGGGCATCATGGTCAGAATCCAACTTACAACAGCTGGCGGGGTTGTGGCAGTCATGTGCTTATGTTAATTTTATGATTGAAATGTAGGGGTGGAGTCTAGCCTGTTAATCTGGAGATAGCCATTGAGTAGCCAATGAGGCCTCTGTGTGGGCATGGCTTTCTCCTGAGACTTCGGGAACTCTCACGATATTTCCCTCGTGAAGATGAGAAGCTATCTCCCCCAGTTGTTGGGAGTTAGTCTCAGAGATGATGAATCACAGAAAAGACAAGATGGCAGCATCCGAGAAGCTGGAGGAGCCGGTGGAGAGACCACACGGCTTTGCCTTGATGGAGCCAGACCTCTGAAGCTGGAGCAGCATGCTGTTGATGGACCCTGAACCCTGGAAGCGAGGAGCCATGGGGAGACCCCTGCCAGTGCCGGGATTCTGCACCCACTGACCTGTGACTTCGTGAGTCAGAAGGAGACTTTATAGACTGATTTCAGGCATATGGATTAATACCGGACTGGGCTTCGATGCCTTCTCGGTGTCACATTCCTTTTGTATATAAACCCTTTCCTTATATCGATATGCGTGTCCTTGAATTTGTTCCTCTAGTCTACCCAGACTAACACAGGGGTGAAGGACTTTTTATTGCAAAAGTAGCATTTTTTGAAACTTTTAAAATTAAAAATATTTTAAGCTTTTATTTTTAAGTTATAAAACAATTTTGATAGGCATAAGTGATTTAAGTGATAAATTGAATTCTTCCACTTTTACCTTTCCTCCCACCTGAACCCTCTCTCCCCAACACTTCCCAGAACAATCATTGTTCTTATTTCTCTTCCCTAATCTACTGTCCAATGCACACATATCAGTGAATAAGTATCCTTTCTCCCACCCACTCTCCTCTTCTCCCCTTCTTTTCCTTGCTTCCATTCTCTCTCCTCTTCCTTCTCTCTCTCTCTCTCTCTGTTTCTTTCTTTCTCCCGATCTCACTTTCTTTTGTAATAATATTCTATATTTATATTTCAGCAAGATATTTTGCCAAGAGGGACATTTTCCATACAAGCAGACACAGGGAGGCTTTGTTTTTTTAAGGATAAGTGGGATCATTGTCTGATGTTCTAAATTAGCAAGCATGTCAACTGAATATTTTAAGCATTTCCTGGATCAAAGAGTATGCAGATTCAAATGGTTTATTGATATTATCCGATGCTGTTCAAACAATTCTATCAATTTATTCTCATCACAACAGGATTGAGTGCTCATTTCCTCTCTACGACTACACATATTATTCCTCTTTTTAAACTTTCTCAAACTACAGGTGAAAATGGGCTCTTAATAGTTTAGCTCACATAGAATTAGGCATGACTTTGTAGATTTCTCAGCTACTGTGTTCCTTTTTCTGTGCTGAGTCTGCTTACATCATTTTCTCCTCTTCTGTTGTGCCATACTTTGTTTTTTTTTTTTTTTTTCAGTTGATCACTAAGAGCTATCTGCATATTAGGAAAATTTTTTTCTGCTTTATCTATGCCTATATAGTTTACCAATTTGTCATTTGCCTTTATTTTTATGCTGGAAGAAGTTTAAGATGTTTATGGACAGAGCGTTTTCAAGGTTACAAATATCCAACTTTCATGCAAAAGTAACAAGCCAACTCCTAAGGAACTTGTCATATCAAATTTGAAGGTACATGCAATGGGATGTCATAATGAATGGGTGCTCTCTTGCAATGCACAGCACATTATTATAACTTATTTTTATATTAAGGAATTTTGACTATTGAGAAGTGTTTTGTGAATCTCTTTTTATGCAGAGGCACTGTGTTTTGCACACTGTGACAAACATTTAGCATTAGATACAAATCAGACCTACCATTCCAGCTTTAAGAATGAAGCTCATTCATATTTCATGGACTGCCTGTATTCAGGTTTACATTGACAATTTTTATTTTTGAACTTATTATGGTGAATCAGGTGAAGGTTTGAAGAGCAGATTATGTTTCCCTTCACAATTCAAAGGCAGTTTATTTCATCTCAAGGATTGCAGTCTTCATAATGTAACATCCCTTATTTGACTTCCTCCCTGGGTTTCTGATTTCCAGTCCTCCTTTTTCCCCTAATCCACCTGAAGTTTGTCTTGGATAAGTGCTACCCTTTTGACTTCAAATAGTTGATTATTCTAAGTTGTGTGTTGTTATTAATATCCCCCTTTATAGGGACTATTATTGGATCCTAGTGGTATTATTCTCCTTTAAGATCAAACTCAGTGGGACTCATAGAGAGTCTATTTTGGTTTCCTGAGGCTATAAATCTCTCTGGGAACAGACAGACTTACCTTTCTTCCTTGCAGCAGCTGGCAGGTTTGAACCACTAGTTTTCAATTAGCAGTCCAATGCTCACCCAACAGAACTGGTGGATCTGTTTTTTGCTTGAATGAGAATCAAGTCACGGAATGTGTTCAATTCCAGACCTGAAGGAGGCCTAAGGACCATCATCCTGCAGCATCTATATATCTCTATCTGACCACTAAGTCTGGTCTTTCTCATGATTTCAACTTTGGTTCTACGTTTTCCTCCTACTCTATGCAAGACTTGCTACTGTAATCCCCTTCAGAGCAATTAGAATTGATAACCTTCCACTTGTTGGCCTCAGGGTAGTAGACATTGATGCAATTGATGGCCCATGAATCAATTGGACTAATTGGGTATGATTTGATTTTTATTTTCCTTCTTCCCTCTAGACAGGGAGAGTTACAGATTAGGCTTCTTATAAAGGAGGATATATATATATATATATATATATATATATATATATATATATATATGAAGATATAGGATAGAGATCACGTGATGCTGCAGCTGCAAGCCAGGGATTGACTAGTGGTACTAGAAGCTAGCCTAAAGGTATGAAACAAGCTCTTTCACTGAACTTGGAAGAACTTGTGAAAGCCCTGATAAAAATGCTCTCAACCACAATCATTTCATCTGCAAATGATCCTGGAGATCATTTTTTTTTTTGCAGTGATGGAGTTAAAATGAATTTAACTAAATTCATAGGTGTGAAATCATCAAAGATTATAAAATAAAGCAAGGTAGCTTAGTTGTTTAAACTGTAGGCTCCAAGATAAAATGTCTGGCTCCAGTATGACCTGCTATTAGTAAAATGTCTTCATCTCTCTTGCCACCATCTCCTGATCATTCATTCAATGGAATAGGTTCTGACCCTATGTGATTGAGAAGACCTAACCCTGTGGAGTTTCCTACGCTCGTTACAGAAGCCGATGGCCAGGTCTTTCCTCCCATAAAGCTGCTAAGTTGTCTGCACTGCTGGGGTTTCCTTCGCAGTCTCAGTGCCTCACCATTGGCTCATGGGGGCTCCTTAACTATCCTAAGGTCATTAAAATGCAGCTTCAGAGGGGTATGTGTGTGGCATTTTGAAAAACACCTCACATATAATAACCATGTAATAAACACTAACTGCTGATAAAGATAACTTGGTTGCTTAAAGTGCATCCTTATTCTATTCCACCACCACCCCACAGAAATACAATGGTGGGTTGGCATTTTCACAAGTTTTCCGCTGAACTAGAGATGAAAAATTGAAATCAGCACTTCGCAGCAGGGGTGATTCTATTTATGCTCAGTTCTTTCTCATTAAGAAACTTAACCTCTCACCTCCAGTGTACAGGGTACCACAATGGATGGTGAAGAGTCAAGAATAAGGTTACCATCTTTAGCGAATAAAATACAGGATGCACAGCTAGATGTAAATTTCAGATAAACAACATACATAATGTGCAGTATTTGGAATATTCTTATACTTTAAAAACGTGTTGCTAATTTGAGATTCTGATGTAATGGGATGTTCTGGATTTTATCTGAAGACCCTAGACAGTTACGTTACAAGGGCACCCTGGGCATCCTGTGATGGAGTCAACACATCATTGGGAGGCTATGTCCCACACTCAGAATTCAACACCGCTTTATCCTTTCGATTCAGAACCATATTTTCCTCATATCCCTACCCATACCCAAAATTTGAAAAGAAGAAAACAAAGTGTCAATTCGAAATACAGTTTCTTTCATTTTGCTGCTAAGGTGGAATGGGTTTGGAGATCCATTTTTCTGTTTTTCCAAATCATGTATGAGGAATTGATGAATATGCCTTGGAGAAACAGGTGGTTTATGTGCAGCAAATACTGGCTGTTCAAATGTAAAAGAAAAATTTTAAAAATTAATGAGTGACATTTTCATACATATGCAGTGTTATTTTGCATTGTCAATATGTTTAATATGAGATATGATGATGTGTACATTCACCTCATGCGAAATCCTAAAGCCCTCTGGAAACTGTCAGGAATTCACTTTATGTCCCTAATAAGGGACTATTCCAATATTCTTAATAAAGAAACAAAGCAGTATCCCAGAGAGGGAGCCTATTTAAGAGAAATTGTTTATAACTTGGGCATGTTAGTAAACCAGATTCCATTAAGTTAACACTCCCTGAGTCTCTTAGATTAGAAGTGGGTTGCATAGAATTTTCAAGGACTAATTTTTTAAAAAATAGATCGACAGGCTTTTCTACTTAGGTTCTTGAATCTAATCAAAGGCACCTATCTCCAAACTTTACTTAGTAGCCCAAAGCACCAGATATTTGCATCGCCCTGGCCATAGTAACATTCTTGCCCACCATGTATGTTTTTTTTTTAACACATCTTTGAAGAAATGCTTTAGTTTAGAGAAGAGGCAGGAAGTACATAGGTCACATTATTTATAGGCCAATAGACCTACCTATTTTGAGTTGTGAGAAGAAAAAAACATGTAGTTTTAAATGTCTTGTTACTATGTGTGGTAGTTGCTATTCAGATGCATGGGTAGGGTGTAGAACGGCATTCCAAGTTGTGACATTCTGAAAGCTCCTCTGTCTTGAGACTGCCTCTCTAGAGATCAAGCTATCTACCAAAACGTTCTTCTTTCTTCCAGTGATATCCTTCCGAGCCAAGTGGGTGTTGAGTGCTTCTGTCTTCCATGTTTTAATGCAAAACTAAATGTGATTTAAAATGCCCGTCTTATAGCACTGGCTGCATTTTCCAATGCTATCATGCATATTTTCTTTTCAAGGGACACCGTAACACAATGCAATTAATGAATGGCCTAAAACAAGAGAAATTAGTCTCTCATCATAACACAATGCATCTTATAATAATGGAATATGTCCTTATTTGGAAATACAGTAATTGCAGATGTAATTAGTAGATTAAAATATAGTTAGGCAAGTAGGTGTCATTGGATGACCTTACAAGAAGAGGAAAAGAGACACCGAGATAGCACACACACACAAGGCACCCCCTAAGAGGCAGAGAGTAGAACGATGCATCTACTCACCAAGGATTGTTGGCAGAGCAAAAAACGGTGAGAAATACATGGAACAGATTCTCCCTGAGTGGCTTCAGAGAAAGTGTGACCTTTCTGATACCTTGATTTCAGGCTTCTGACCTCTAGAACACAGCTGTTCAATTCCACTCGGTATCAAGCATACAGAAAGCATAGCTACAGTTCCTTGGAATTCAGAAAGGAATAAACAAACTTAATGCCATGCTGGGCATATGGAAAGATTGTTATGAATGGGAGACTAACAGAAAGCTGATGTGGTGGTGGAAAGGGTGGTGGAAAGGGACTCTGAGATTCATGGTCAAAGACACATGTATAACCTTCTTGAATATAAACAGTTTGCTTCAAAATGCTCTTTAAACTAGACTGAAGAGTGGAAATAGCTAACATAAGGTAGGCAATTGCCAATATGGTGTGTGTTTTCATTTTACCCTACACTAAAGGACTGTTTTCTGTTTTTGAATATGTTTTCATGAGGAAATGAAATAATTTGCACATAAAAAAGCAGCATAGAAAACCCTAACCCATTGCCATTGAGTTGATCCAGATTTACAGTGACCCTATAGGACAGAATAGAATTATCTCTTTCGTTTTCAATGGCTTTGTATCTTTGTGGAAGCAACAGCCTCTTCTTTCTCCTTCTGATCAGTTAGGTCTGAACTATTAATCTTGTGGTTTGTCACCCAGTGAGCAACCTACTGTGCCAGAGGGCACCTGAAAGATGAAATTCTTACATGGTGCAAATAAGTAAAGTGCTAGGATGCCAACCAAAAAGTTAAGGTTTGAGTCCACACAAAGATACCCCAGAAGAAAGATCTGGCAATTGAGTTGGCAGCAAGTGGTCTAATTTGCAACTGCTCTCTCTATTTTAAAGATGGAAAAATGGGGAAACAAAAGACGTTCCAAAGCTTTTGCAATGTTATAGATGGAAGTTGCTTCACAGCTGGCAACAGTGGAGCCAGAAAGTGTAACAAAATGGGCTAACTCTAGACCTTCTCCTTTCATACCAACTAATAGCAATCCTATATATGGCTTCTGAGGCCTTATACATTTTTTATTTGCCTACTTTTGTTTTTATTGTACTTTTTCCAATAATTTTATTGGGGGTTCTTACAGCTCTTATAACATTCAATACATCATTTGTGTCAAGCATATTTGAACACATGTTGCCATCTTCATTTCCAAATATTTTCTACTTGAGCCCTTGGTATAAGCTCCTTTTCACCCCCCAACCCCCATTGCCTTTTAAAAAAATCATTTTATTGGGGCCTCTTACAACTCCTATCCCAATCAACACATACATCAATTGTATGCATACCACATTTGCACACCTGTTGCCATCATCACCCCCGAAACATCCTCCCTCTACTTAGGCCCCCAGTACCAGTTTCCCATATTTCTCCTTCCTCCCTACTTCCCTCCCCCCAGGAACCATTAATAATTCACACATTATTTTTTGGGGGGGGCATCACTGCCCTCTGGTGGGAGTAGGAGGCCCAGCCATGCTCCTGAAAAGCTGTTGCTAGATTTGAACCACCAGCCCAGTGGGCCGCAGTCCTGTGCATAATCACTACGCCACTGGGGCTCAGGCCCTAATTTACACATTGTTATTACTTTTTCTTGTCATATTCTGTCCGATGTGTCCCTTCATCCACTTTCCTGCTGCCTACACTCCAGAGAGGTCATATGTAGATCCTTGCAATTGGTCCCCCCCTTCCACTACACTCCACCCTCCCTCCGACCTCCTGGTATCACCACACCCACCACTGGTCCTGATGGGATCATCCAGTCAGCCTCATCTTTTTTTTCCAAAAAGTGACTGGTGGGTTTAAACTTTTGAACTTTATGCTAGTAATTGAATGCATGCCCACCAAAGCTACCACTACCTGTTGTACCAACTCCATTCCACTAATTTTCCTTTTGATTATACTATTTTCTCTAGGCTCATATGGTTTTATTCGAAGTTGTAAACAATGCCCTTTCATAGGTCCCAATTGTGATGCTTGTTGTATTGGCTCTGGCTTGTGATGACGCCATGTGTGTCTAAGTAGCTCTGTGGCCCATAAAGATTTAATGACTGTTTTTTCAAAGTAGATGGACATATCTGTCTTAGGATGTGAAACTTCGACTTTTTGGTTAGTAGCCCAGAACTTAACTGCTTAAACCCTCCATGCCTTTACTTTTACTCCTCGGATATTCATTGGCAGCACAGAACCTGGTAAGCAACGCAGTGTTTCCCCCTGCAAGTGAATCACAAGAAAAAAGAGATTTTAGGGGAAAGCAGTGAATCAAGACAAGGAGCCAGACAGAGCAAAGTTTCAATCTAGGAGCTGGAAGCTGCATGTAAAACCAAAAAACAGAATGGTGATATCTTTCCTCCTTAAGCCAAGACGCTTATTCATATCCCTGCAGTAAAATGAGAATCAACTCCATATGCTTTTTAGAATGAAAAAGACAATTATTCTTTGCTGTGTGATGTTTTATTAAAACAGCTTTATAAAACAGATTAAAAAACCATGGAGCAACACCAGCATGGGAATAGGATGGCAGTTTTTGAACCATGTGTATTCTTTGTGATAAAGATTCATGGAATACACAGCTGTCTTTTAAAGGGTTTTCAAAATTCTGGGAAGCTACATGCAATTCTAAGAACATTAGTGCTCACTAATATAGACAATTTATAATGCCGTATGGATTGAATCATGTTCTTAAAATTTGTGCTATAGATAATTCCTCTACCTGTGGGTGTGATACTATTTGGGAATAAGGTTCCCTTTGTTTGTCTAGCAAGTCCATATCACTGTCCAGTTTGTTTTAAAACCAATCTCCTTTGAATTGTAAAGTTGTGGATTAGACACAGGGGCAAGGAAACAGGAATGGAAGAAAGACAAATAGATGTCAGTCACAGTGAGGTCTACAAGGAACCAAGAGACATCAAGTTACAGATTTTGAGACCAGGGTTTTCCTCAGAGTGGACTGAACGTTCATTACCCTAGTTTTCAATGACATGAATTCAGTTGCCTAGTATCCTAAGCTGTGAGAAAATGCAGTTCTCCTTGATAAATGAATTGATTTGTGGTATTTCTGTTGTATCTAACCCATAGGAACCCAATAGAGTGCAGAAGACACTAGGAGGAAGTGGGGTAAGTGATGGTCCATTGAGGAGATTGAAATGGGAGGGTTGAAACAAAGTGTGTATTGCTATAAAGCATTGTTCCATGGTCACTCCAAACCAACAGACATTCTACAAGGGTTCCCAGGGAACCTTAATGGGAATTTAAAGCCAGAGGTCGAGGTGGGTCATCTATAGCTCAGAAGTGGTGATTTCACGTCTGTTGATGTTATTAACCAACCCTGTATTTGGGAAAGTGCTTTGCATTATTTATTTAATACCCAATGAGAGAATATGTGCTGGTTTATATTATTAATTAGGCACTTTCGACTGAGTGCTTATCCAGCCAAAACTATATTCAATAGAAAATGGAGTTTTAGACTTTGTCCTTTCAAGACACCAGCATCATTCATTGACCACACCAGAGGAATTTTATTTGGAATCCCCACGAAGTGAACTGGACTTTATCCTAAGCCCACCTGTAGCAGACTAAAGGAACTGAAACAGTCCCTGGAGCTTTAAGCTTAAATGTCCCAGAGTGAAAAGAATCAAATGACGCCTGTCCCAAGGTTATGGAACTAGAAGTCATCAGCCTTTGATTCAGATATTTTGCTTTGAGCATGCCCAATAATTGGCAAATTAAGACTTCCAGATATCTGTTATTTTACTCATAATATTCTCTTTACTTTATGTGGCATGTCTTAGTGTAACAGGAGTAGTGTTACCTTGGTAAGTGAACATCACAGAAAGTTTGCCTTAACCCCAATCCTGACTGTTTGTGTAAATAGTGTCCAGTTCTTTGAATTTTTGATCTGTACAGGTGGACAATGCATGTTTTAATTTAAAAAAACTGTCCTATATATGAACACCTTAGTATTTAAAATTTTAAGCAATATTTAAAATTTTATACTATTGGCTAAATTAATGAATCTATCAATAGAATTACCATATGTCTCATGGAATAATTTATAATATTCCATAATAAAATGGTAATGATGTCTCTAAAGTGGACCAGGGACATATATAAACTAAAAGTATATGAGTGGATTTTGAGCTTGCCCTTAACCATCAGCTTTGATCTCAGAGTAATTAGGTGACATGGCCCTCTGATCTAAGAGCAATCTGGTGACATGGTCCCATTTGATACTTGCCTTCTTGAAATGATCACTGAAGATACTGGTGTTATAGGAAAATGTGGTGAAGAAATCAGATGATGCTTAGCTATAAGAAATAATAGCATCAGGGGTCTTAAAATCTTGTTTTCAAAAAAGCAGCACATCAGCCTTTGGGATCCAACTTCTGTAAATAATAAAATCTGACAGGAGGATGACAATGTATTAGAGGTTAAATTCTGAGGATCTGATCTGCAGAAGGCTATGGACGACAGTGCAAACCTCACATCCATTGGCAGCGTCCGCATATGAATTCATCCTCCTGAGAAACCCCCTAAATATTGGTCAGTGATGTGAATAGCCTCGCTAACAGGTAGAGTGTATATAAAAATGGATCGAGGCTAATGGAGTTAAATTTGATACTTAATCTTTTTTTCTTTCTCCTTTTTGACCTCTTTGTAGTATGTTCCAGTTTTTATTATGTTCTGCTCTCTCTTGGATGGAGGTCTTCCTGTATACTATTTTGTAATTTTTTATGTCTTTCTTTATTTGAAATCCAGGCTTGGTAAATCTATGGAGACAGTAATTGGCTTCATGGGTTTTCAGGGTTCAGGTTGGGAAGGTTAATGGGAATGGGAAGCTAATGGTTAGAAATACGAGAATGAAGAAGAGATTCTCAAATCGATTGTGGTGATTGCACTTGTCTTTTTATTATGTTTAAACCACGGAAACATGTGATATATGAACCATATGTCAATAAAACTAAAATGAATAAAATGAGTATTTGCTTTGGAAACCTTCACTTTGTTCACAATAAAATGTGGCTTTAAGTAAGATATTTGCTTGTAAACCCTATAGAGGCTTATACAATGGCTTTCCTGAATGCAGTATGTCTAATTCCTTGACTGTCTCCTCCATAGACATTGATAGTGGATCCAAGTAAAACGAGTTCCCTGACAACTTTAAGGTTTTCTCCATTTAACATGATTGTGCTTACTGGAAAAGTTGAGTAGCTTTTTATTTTCTTTATATTAAGGAGCAATCCCTTCTGAAGACTGCAATCTTTTATCCTCATCAGTAAGCATCTCAAATCCGTTCTGCATTTAGCAATCATATTCAGGTTATGAATGAATCTTCCTGCAATTCCAATGCCATGTTTTCCTTTATATAATGTAACTCCTCAGATTATGTGCTCAGTGTAATATATATATATATATATATATATATATATATATATGTTGTGAAAAGACACAAACCTCTCCTGACTTGAAAATATGCATTATTCCCTTGTCTTGTCTTGTTTTATTGACTGCCTCTTGTACAGGTTCCATATTAGGATAATAAAATGTGCTGGCATTCCCATTATTAACAATGCTATCGATATTTTTTATGATCCATACGATAAAATGCCTTTGCAAAGTCAATAAAATACAGGTGAGCATGCATCTTTCTGGTATTTTCTGCTTTATTCTTAAGTATATCTGACATTATCAAAGATATATCTCTTCTATATCCTTTTCTGAATTAGGACTGAATTTCTGGCTTATCTCTGTTGTGCAGCAGCCACTTTTGGATGCTACTCATCAAATATTTAGAAACATGTAATAGTTTAAAAATTAATTTCTGCATTAATCAAAATAATGTTTCTTTGGAATGAGCCATCAGTTGGCTAGTTTTCTCTCTTAGAAATTCCTTGGCATAAACAAATGTGCACTTCCTGATCTGCATCTGACTGTTGGCTCATTTCAATTGGTATTCTCTCAATTTCTGGAGCCAGGTGTTTTGCCAATGCCTTCAGTGTAGCTTGGACTTTTTCCTTCGGCAAATGAAGCACTCCAAAGTGCACTCTATGTCATTACTGTGGACTCTGCATTAAGGAGGTGAGTCTTACCCAGTGGTGTGTTTAGTACTTTGCAACCTGGGGGCTCTCACTTTCTGGCATAATGACCCGCTACTATTTTTAAAAATTTTCCTTGGCCAAAATTTTCAGAAAGAGATTGCCATGTCCTTCTTCCCAGTCTATCTTAATATGGAATCTCCACTGAAACTTGTCCACAAAGGGTCGCCATGCTTGCATGTAAAATGCCAGGTCCATAATTTCAAGCATCCCAGCAACACAGAGTACGGCAAATTGACAAAAGAGTTGTGAATGTGCATTGTAAAAGGAATCTAAGAATGAGATCTATGGAGTAATAAAAATATTAATCTTCATTTCTGTGATTATGTCTACAATGTTATGGCTTGAAATGAAATCATTAGCATCAACTTCCCTCAAAACAATTGCTAGACAACTTAACAAAACAATTAGAATTTATAACTAAAATGAGTGATTCATTCTAAGAATATAAATTATATAATTATTATTTTGAGAGCTCAAACTAAGTAATGATATTACTCAAAAACTTCCTTTACTGGAAGGAATTATTCATGTTGAAACAGTTATTATAACTAAATAGAAGGGATGCTAAATTTTCCAGATGGTGACAGATGCACAATTTGTCTCATTAGTATTGTTTAATATTTATTAAATATCAGTTGTCCAAATGTTGCTGGTTATGAAATTCTAAGCATACTTACTAAAGTGAAAGATTTGTCATGGTTTGGAGACTCAAAAGAAGTAATAGAATTATGTTTACGTTTTCTTTTGAATTGTTTTTCCCATACACTGCAACTACCAGTTTTAAGGTGCTACTTGGTTACATATACAGATAAGCAAGACCTAGACTCTGAGCTCTTATCCATGTTTTCAATTTAGAAATTATATATTTTCCATGCAAACCATCGAAACTCATATATCTATAAATGCATAATATGTATTCATATATAATGATTCAACATGAACAAATATGTATATTTGATTCAATCAATTCATACTGAACTAGCAATGACTTAGCTAATCTACTGACAGCAGATGCTGTTATTGCCCCTATATCTGGGACGAAAAACAACATCTGTGTGCCTTGGGACTCTTTCCAGAACTATGGGAAGCTAGATTGCCTGATGACCAAGCAAACATGAACTACTAGAGAATTAACATCAGCCTGGAGTAAGCTTCAACCATTAACTTTGGTCAATTGGCTTTCAAATACCACAGCTTCTCATTCTTATGTTACAGAATTTTGAAAAGTTTGCTCTATATATTTCCTGGAATTCTTTGCATGTTTATTCTCTGGTCTTTCTATAGTAACTGTCCTAATGTAACTTAATATAAAAATTAAGTTATTAATTTTTAAATTCACTAACTTTGGGAGTGAAGATATGCATAACCAGAATGAACCATTTCTATAATTTTTACATGTACAGTCTGTGACATTGATAACATTCCTTAAGTTATGCAATCCCTGACACTATTGCTGCAATGTAATCTTTAATCTTTAAATCAAAACTGTCCCCTGACATCTTCTTTGAACCAAATGATAGCATATCTTAAATGTGTCTGCCTTGAGTATTGTGCTCTTATGAAGAATTATCTGTTGTGGCCAGGTGCTGTCAAGTTAGATCTGACTAATAGAAACCCTGGACACAAAAGAATGAAACACTGCCGTGTCCTGTGTCATCATCACAATTGTTCTGTGTGAGCCTATTGCTGTAGCCACTGTGTCAGCCTATCTCATCGAGGGTCTTCCTCTTTTGCCACTGCATGCTTTAGTCAGCACGATGTCTTTCTCTAGGGGACTGACCTCTCCTGACAGCATGGCTAAATACCTGAAACAAAGTCTCGAAATCCTTGCCTCTCAGGATCATTCTGGCTTTACTTCATCCAACACGTTATTTGCTTGTGCTTTTGATAGGCCATAGCACTTTCAATATTTTTTCCTACACCCTTTTTCAGATGCATCAGTTCTTTTTTGGTCTTTATTCATTGTACACCAGTCACATGCATATGAGATGATAGAAAATACTATGGCTTAGGTCAGGTGTACTGTAGTCTTCAAAGTAACATCGTTGCTTTTCAAGACTTTAAGCACTATCCAACATATGTCATTTGAAATTTTGTCTGCTACTTCCATGAGCATTGATGGTGAATCCATGCAAGACAAACTTCTTGACAGCTTCACTCTATGTATATTATCGATGTGAGCTCAATTTGTGAATTATCTGTGTGAGGTCACATTAACAAGGACAACTTGTAATGTTGAATGGGAAGCTTGAGGGCCAGTGAATTTAATGCACTGATTTTGCTGGTTTATCTTTTAGTTTTCTATATGACTCTCTGATCAATATTCCCCATATCGCCTAAATAAATTAGTTGCAGCTAATTTTTTTTGTCTCAGGGCATTCGAACTAAGGTAACATTTGCCTTAATTACTTATTCTTGTTAGAACACAAATACCAAAATGGGTACATTAAGAATGTATATTTCTCACAATTTTAGAGCAAAGAAGTGCAAATCAGGACCTTAGGAACACTGTTTCCAAACAGGATTATATTCACAGTCAGAAAATTAGAATTCCAACACTTAGGATTGGGAATGGATAAAGGAGGCAATTTAATCCATAAACCCATACATTGAGGCTTTTACTACACCTGATACCTACATTGACCTAGAGATGTCCCCAATTTCTCTGAACCCCACTAATCTCTTCAGCATTATTTTATGTCTAATTTATTGTTCTTTTCCACATGTCTATAATGTATTACTGTCAGAAAACCCCAGGACTATCCTGCATGAAACAGAAGTTCCTAGTGTCTGCATCTTATTGGTCATTCTTTTTGCAGAGCCGTGGCTTCTTTGACAGGGAAGGTGAGAAGCCATAGGTTAAGGCTTAAAAGTGCCTTTGCTCACCTGTCTCCAGCTGTTCCTGATTTCTTGTTCAACAACTTTGTGACCACCATACAGATAACTCTGCGTGTGATTTATTGATATTTTCAAACTTGATTCCTCTAAAAGCAGTACTTATTTTTAAAAGGTGGACCTTATGTCAATATTTAACTCCAGACTTGTATATGCCCCTGCTCATATAAGAGAAGCCCCACCAACCACCCTTCTTCTCTAACTGGTGCGCTACATTGTCAGCAATTGGGATTGGCTAGTCACCACGTTGGAGTTAATTTCATTCTGTTTCTGAGAAATGAAGCATTTCTGTCAGCATTTTCAGCGATATTTCTGTAGACTGAAAAGCTGCTTCTCAATGTCCAGCCCCTGATTCATGACAACTGCATACACGACATAAATCAATGTCACTTGGTTCTGTGCCATCGCCATTGTGGTGTTCCATGTGGCTTTTGTTGAATGATTTTGGAAGTAAATCACCAGGCCATTCTTCTGAGTCTAAGACTGAAAGATGCACTCCCAGAGGGTGTTGGCGCTACATGATATGCATTGACTAAGAATTGAGCTCAGGTTATCTTCATGGAAGGCAAGAATAGGAGAATGGCCTTCTGATAGAAGGATGCTATGTTGAAGTAAAACTTATGAAGAACTCAAAGGGTGGCTCAGGAAAACAAACTAAAGTATAGTAATGTCAGGTGTAAAGCTCTGAAATAAAAAAAAAGAGAATGACAAACTTGGCCCTTTCTCACACTGAGAGAACTGAAAAAAAAAAACCAAATAATCAAACCTTAAGTTATAACACTGAAATATTATTTTTACATGAGTAAAAAAAATTGACAGAGGACACATCAAAAGAAGATGAAGGCAACATACTGACTGTACCACGATGACATTCACCATATCAGGATGAAGACAGATGAATCCAAAGTGCACTAAAGGCCCTGGTGAAAAACAGGTTTGAGGAATTGATAAGGCACCAATTAGGGGATTTCAATAAGTGGTTGTAAGCACGAGAAGCATGCACTTTATATGCCATGAAATTTGGAAGACACTACCTGGCCAACTAACTGGAAGAGATATAAAGCAGTGCCCATTCCAAAGTCTTTAAGCATTGTGTTACTAAAATGTACACACAGAATTTTTGAAAATTCTTCAAATACCATTTTTTTGTATACCTGGGCATTTTCTACTGGGTTAGCTGTCATTACCTAGTGTACCATTTGGGAGTGACTTCCATCTTGTATTTAGGATTTTGGTGTGGTGGTGCTGGTGCTGGTAGGGAGTAGAGACTGGCACAGGAAACGTGGTGAATACTCAAACTTGACCAAGTCTGTAGGTTCCGTTTTATCCTGTTAGCAGTGACCTCCTGAGAAATCTGGGTGATATTTAAATTAAATAGAGGCATGAAAACAATAAAAATTCAGGACCACTTACAAAGCATTGTAAGTGAAGCCTTTGAACTTACTGGTCCCTTCATCTAATATGCTCTTCTCCCAAATCTTCATGTGCATGTTTCCTTCTGACCCACTTAGTCTCAGCCCCACTGTGTTCTCTCAGGAATATCCTTTTCTGACCACTTAAAGCCCCACTTCTGCCAATAAAAATGTCCAGTTACTGCCTATACCAATACTACATTTCATTTTCCTCATTATATTTATTGCCTAAAAAGAACACTTATTTTTTGTTTGTGTGCATGTGTGTGACATTATCTATTTCTCTCCACTAAAATAGAATCTCCATAAGGGAAAGGACTCTGTATTGCTCACCAGTGAACCCACTGTATGGAGTTTGCACTTGCTGTCAAGCAAACTAATGATGCATATCTATTGAATGAGTAAATTTTCATGATTCCAAAAGATTGTATGAGAAAATACACTGTTCAAATGCATCTCATAGAAATTATTATTGGCATACCTGTTTTTTCATCAATATATACTATCGGGAAAAGTTTTGGAGATTTCTTATTTTGGAGTGCTAGTTGTGTTGTAGGTGAGCTTCTGACCTCAAGATTAGTGATTCTGAACATTATCTATTCCTGTAGCTATTTATTATCTTAGAAATTCCATTTGGAAAAATTTATTCTACTTTGTAGGATTGGTATGAGTCAGTATTGGCTTAATGATGATGGACATTGCTTTGAAGACAGTGAGTATATACTGAGTATACACTGTGAAGCATAATGAAAAATTAAAAGTGTGAGACAAACTAGCAGATGAATAGTACATTCTAAATATTATACATTCATCTGCATCAAAAGAAAGAGAACCCACAAATTAGGGAGAAATTGGCAATGACATATTGAACAAAGGGCTAAATATTATCACAAATATCAGGGCTCTGTTCTGGATAATTCCTAATTAATAAACACTCCAAGTGAAACAGATGGAGCTTAATAAATAAATACTCCAAGGAAAAATTCCAGTTTGTTATGAGGTTAGAAACAGTGACTGCAACCATGGGCTCAAATGTAACAATGATTGTGAGACTGGCACAGGATGGTGCCGTGTTTAAATCTGTGATGCATATTGTAACTATGTGTTACAACAGGGTCAAGGGCACATGACAGCAACAATAGACAATGGGGCATCCAATAGAAGCAAGTTATTTAGCAGATGCTTACATGATCCCAATTTTCAAATAATATGCATACTGATCTCTTCTAACAATATTAATCACATAGTTAACATTTCAAATTCCAATAGAACCCTTGAAAATACCCACAACCTACCATAGTAAATGCATAGTAGTATCATGAACGTCTGTATTACAATCTAATACAATCTGTATTACATAATGTTGACCTTTCTTTCTTTCAGTCAAGTAGTTCAGAGGCTGTTCTTGTGAGGAGGAGAAGTGTATTACCTGCATTGAATCAAGTGAGTCTCACAGCCTAGTACTAGAGACTAAAATCGTCCAAAGGAGAAGTTTATGAGTTGTGAGCAAGACTTTGAGAAAGATTACAGTCACTTTCATTTGAGTCAGCTATGTTTGAATGTAACCTATTTTGTTGTTGTTTTTGTTGTTAGATGTCATTGAGTTTCTTGTGAAACACTGCCAGTCCTGCATCATTCTCACAATTAGAATTAATTGTTGCAACTAATGTGTCAATCCATGTCGTCAAGGGTTTTCTGCTTCCTTTCTTTACCAAGTATGTGAAACAGTTTTCTATTGAACAAAACCAGAAAACTTATGAATATAGGCATGATAGAGATACGTCTATATAGCAAAAGGTAATATAACAGAAAATTAGTCCATACTGCAGTACAGAGAGTACAGTTGAACTCATTTTCATGTGACAGTTTAATATACTGAAAATCTTTCCAATGTACATGACCACTAACTAGCCCAAGATCAAGGAAACAGACTGTAGGAAGATGAAAGGGTGAGTGTAGTAGAGGCCAGTAGCACAGCATGGTGAAGCAAGTCACAGTGGAGCCTCATGGTGAAGTGCTAGGAAGTGGATGGCTGAAGGTGCGGCATTGGTGGTGATGGCAAGATGAGTGGTCTGCAGGCACCAGACACAATGAGGTGGGGTGGCCTTCTAAAGTGGAACACTGTGGAACACAGTGGAACACAGTCCATAAATTGGTTAGGCCCAAAGGTACCTTGCCAGACAGCACTGGACAGGCAGAAAACTGGTCCAACCATCAGGGAGAGGGAAAGAGGGACGAGCCTTGGAAAGCAATTTTTCTCAGTAGCACCTCCAAAAGAGGTCATCGAGCTGTGACCTGATTGATGGCTAACTTCCACCCATATCTTCTTACAGATGCTATATTGGCACACAAAACTTAACTACCACACCAATCATGTTATTCTTTTCCAGGGACTGTTTGCTCCTGATATCATGTCCAAAATATGTGAGAAAGCCCCATCATCCTCATTGAGGGGAATTCTGGTTGTATTTTTCCAAAGATTGATTTATTTGTTTTTATGGTGGTCTGTGATGATTTCAATATTCTTTGCCAGGATAATTTGAAAGCATTGATTCTTCTTCTGGTTTTCTTTATTCACAGTTCAAATTTTAGGCAATTGAAAATACCATGAAATACCATGGATTAGTTCGGACACATCATAGTATTCAAGGTGACATTCTTGTTCTTTAAAGAGGTTATTGCAGCAGATATGCCAACACAATATATTTTTTGACTTCTTGATTGCTGCTTCCATGAACATTGTAGATTCAAGTAAGATGCAATCCTTGACAAATTAATCTTTCCTCCATTTATCCTTATGTAATCTCATGATCCAGTTGAGAGGATTTTGGATTTCTTTGCATTGAGTTGAAATCCATACTAAAGGCTAAATCCTTGATCTTCATCAAGTATTTCATGCCCTCCTTATTTTCAGAAAGGAAGGTTGTTGTATCTGTATATTACAGATTGTTAGTAAGTCTTCCTCCCATCCTGATGATGTATTCCCTTTTCATATAATCTAGCTTCTTGGATTATGGTGAGAAGGTACAGACCTGATGCTTACCTTTCCTGATTTTAACCATGTAGTATACCCCTGTTCTGTTCAAACTGCAGCCTCGTAGTGCATTACAGTTTCTCCTTGGGTGCAAGAATTATTCTAGAATTCTGAGTCTTCTGAATTATATCTGTAGTTATGACCCACACATTTGAATGCCTTTGCATAGAGAAATAAAACACAAGTAAACATTTTTGGTATTCTCTGCTTTCAGCCAAGATCCATCTGACACCAGTAAGACTTTCCTTCATGCCACACATGCTTCTAAGTTGGCTTAAATTTCTGGCAGCGACTTGCCAATGTACTGCTTTAACTGGCGTTGACCAATATTTAGCAAAAATTATACTTGCATGTTATATTAATTATATTGCTAGATGACTTCTAAGCTCTTTTATATCATCTTTCTTTAGAATGAACAAAAATATGGATTATCTTCCAAAGTTCTTAAGATGGAAGAGCAAGTGCTTCTAGTCAGTGGTTCTCAACCTTCCTAATGCCACACCCTTTTAATACAGTTCCTCATGTTGAGGTGACCCCCCAACCATAAAATTATCTTTGTTGCTATTTCATAACTGTAATTTTGCTACTGTTATGAATTGGATGACCCCTGTGAAAGGGTCGTTTAACCTCTAAAGGGGTCATGACCCACAGGTTGAGATATCCTAGTACTTCATCATCAACTTGTTGAAAGTTTTCAATAGGTATTCCATCCCCCCTCTCTAATGCCTTCAGTGCAGCTTGGAATTCTTTCTTTAATATGATTGGTTCTTTTTTTTTTGACTTAAAAGGCAGTTTTATTGGCACATTATCCATGTATCATACAGTTCACTATCAAGAAGAATTGTACAATAACTGCCCCAATCAATTTTAGCATATTTTTCTGTCTTGTTCTTATTGTAATTAGCCTCCAATTTCCACACAACCTCCCCTATCTCCACGAAACTATTTCCAGTTACTATCTCTAGAGATATACCTACCCTGGGTTTTAAATACAGAAAAACATACCAAAACAACAGTAACAACAATAAAAATGTAGTAAAACAGAAAAATCTTAATAGAAAAGGAGATAGAAAATATTTAAAACTAGAACAACTTTCAAATGGCTCAAAAGGTAAAATGTTAGTTTTTAACCTAACTGTATCTTCAACAATCCACTTTCCAACTGTCTTCTTGGCTTTTAAGTTTCCTGATGTTCATATGGAAATGTCTTGTTTTCCTTCCGATGATTTTATTGGGAGCTTTAACAGCTTTCATAGCATTCAATACATCATTTGTATCAAGCACAGTTGTACACATGTTGTCATCTTCATTTCCAAATATTTTCTACTTGAGCCCTTGGTATAAGCTCCTTCTTCCCCCTTCTTTTTTTGAAAAATAAATCATTTTATTGGGGGCTCATACAAGCATCATGATCTATACAGCACATTTGTACACTTGTTGCCATCATCACTCTACTTACTCCCCCAGTACCAGCTCCCCCTTTTTTGCACCTCCCCCCCCCCATGTACTATTGGTTCTTGATCATACACTATCTCTTGAAATGGTTGAACACTGACTGTTGTCAAGAACTCATTGAGTCAAATCTTCTCTTGATCTATTCCCAAAATTCAGATGAGATAATCCTTATTTTGTACTATGGCTCTTAATGAGTTCTTTTAATTTTCTTCAACTTCAATCTGAACTGACATATGAGCAATTGAAAATTTTTCCATAGTCAAACTACTCCTTCATGTTTTGGATGCCGATAGTTAGCTTCTCCACCACATCCTTTGCCTGATGTGGTTAATTTAATTCTTTATTCCATCTGAATTCCACTGTACATCCACATAGATAGTACCAGTTTATATTGTTGAAAAGTGATACTTGCAATGAAGAAGTCAGTCTTGCAGAACTCTCTCATATGAAAGTTGGAAACAAAAAGGAATGAATAATAGTGCAAGAATATGGCTGCAGTCATTGAATATCATATGATCCAGCAATCAATCCTACATAAATAAGAGTTGTGATGTGACTAGCTATATGCATACCAGTGTTAAGTGTGGCACTAACCCCAATAGCAAAAAATATTAGAGACAAATAACCCCATGAATAGAGATGCAAAAGTTTTCGATTAAGTGTGGTTCATTCCAGGTATTCAAGTTTAGTTTAACATTAGAAAAGCACTCAGCGATCTTCAGCACACAAGTATAATAAAGGAAAAGAACCATATGATAATATCAGTTGATCCAGAAAAGCTATTTGATAAAATCTTAGCACCCATTCTTAAGAAAAACCCTCAACAAAATAGAATTAGAAGGGAAATTTCTCAGTATAATAAAGGGCACATAGAAATAACCAATGGCGAACAGTACTCTTGATGAAGAGAAACTTAAAGAATTATCCTTGTTAATAGGAACCACACAAGGATTCTCTTTATCACCACTTCCATTATATATTTTGCTTGAAGTTAGGTAGATCTATTAGAAATTAAAGACATCCAAATTGACAAAGGATTTAAAATCTCTTTTATCTATTTATCTATATGATACTATATATAGAAAACACCAAGAAGTTTCAAGGGAATTTTTGGAACTAATTGACTAGTCTTCAGCAGTACTGGAAGAGGAACAAATCACTCAGCAACATGAACTTGATATTGGATCTAAGAATCTAAAAGCTTCTCGAACACTTTAAAATTCACTCTTCCTCATTATAGCATCCGTCTCCTTCACCCATGGGGGACTGAATTCTTAACCTTTGGGCATCCTGTTGTGCTAATCAGTTTGTTTTTAAAAGCTAAGAACCCCAAACTTAGAAACTAAACCAAAAATAAGAAGCTAAAATTACTAGCTTTAAAGATTCTGTTGCTGTTCTTTTTTAAAAATCATTTTATTGGAGACTCATACAACTCTTCGGTACATTTATTTCCCTCATCATTCTCAAAGCACTTGTTTTCCACTTGAGCTCCCAGAATCTGCTTCTCATTCCTCCCTCACTCCCTGCTACACCTCCCCTGCGTACCTTTGATAATTTATAAATAATTATTATTTTGTCATTTCTTACACTATCTCTCTTCACCCACTTCTCTACTGTTCTTAATGATTTTATTTTCCTCTCTGTCTTTGTGGATATATGCTCTAAAAGAAAAATCCATTTTACTTGGCTTTCCAAATTTGTATATGAGCCCAGGCATGTGGCCAGTGTTTATTTTTATGATTGTTCTCTCCTGAAAATCCAGTAATTATGTAATATTCTATCCCCAATGTTGTCTTTTAGTGCTCTGTTGGGTTTATTTTTAGCAAAGGACAGATAAATTGACCAATATAATATTAAAATCTACCCACTTTAAAAAAATGTCAAAGCCATAAAAGGAAATATTTTATTTCAGAGAAGTTGATTTTAATTTCAGAAAGAGGAAATTGCTATTTCTTTTATAAGCATTTCACAATGATAAATGTTTTATTATTTTACATACTGGCATTATATCAGTGTGAGATATGTCTAGAATTTAATCTCTTGTAGGAAATGATACAAAACACAGGTAAGTTGAATAGCTTTAAGGAATATTTTTATATAAGATCAAAATTTTTATTTATATAAAACTCTATGATTTTTGGCCTCTATGTCATAAGCCAGTAGTATTCAGGGAAGCTCAGTCATCATTTAAAGATCACTAGAGCTCATTTAAGAGATTTCAAGTGCTAAAAATCATATTTAGAAACATAGTGAATCAAGACATACCTCTAGAATAAATATAGCAATGATGAGCAATCATTAAAATGGCCTTTGTATTTTCACTTGCTTGGATGACTCAAGGAATGAAACTTCCCTTCTTTTAGTCTTACAGTTGGAATACACTGACTTTAGAGTTGTGCTTCTTGAACAACAAGTCAGATCAGGATTAGGGACAGTCTCCTCCTGGGAGGAATTGCCTTTATTTCTGCACTAGAAACAGAACTCTTCTTATATATGCCCAAGGCTATTTAAATTGGAAGGAAGAATAAATAAATAAGAAAATAAAGTAGATAGTTCTTTAGGATTGGGGATGCTTCAAATTACTTTTTCAGTTCATTGTAATCAAGTTTTACATGTCGTTTATTATTGATGAAGTCTAAATTAAGGTTGCTAGATTGGTTTTAGGCTATATAAATAATTTGAGGACTGAGTACTTAGAGCCAAGAGGAGAATACACATGTCAGTATACCCAAAGAAGAAGCAGAAGCCAGAAGTCATGGTGATTAAGTAATGAGGAAAACTATCAAATGAGATATGGAAAAACCAGATGTAGTCCTAAAATTTTCTGCTTAGCAAGAATGAATTTGGAACCAATTTATTTATAAACTGTTATACATTCTGGTTTTTTTTTTTTTTGTGTGTGTGTGTGTGTGTGTGCGTGAGTGGCATCACTCCCCTGGTGGGAGTAGGAAGCCTAGCCTTGCTCCTGGAGAGCTGCTGCTGGATTTGAACAGCCAGCCTTGTGGACCGCAGTCCTGCACACAACCACTAGTCCATCAGGGCTCAGCCCATACTTTCTGGTTTTATATACACATTGTGAAGTTTGTGAAAGTTAAAGTTTATGTCCTTAAGGGTCATTTATAAGGCTTATGGTGTCACCTTTAGCTGTCATTGAGTGGGTCCTCAACACATGGTGACTCCAGACACAACAGAGAAAAATTCAGCCCAAGTCTGCACCAGCCCCATGATGGCTTACAGATTAGACTGTTGGGAATCACAGGGTTTTCATTGGTGAACTTTTCAGAAGAAGAGAACCGGCTATCTCTTCTTTGTTTAAGTCTACAATCTCTGCTGGAGCCTATTCAGCATCATAGCAACACCAAAGCCTCCACCGACAGAGGGCTAGTGGCTGGAATATGAAAGGAGTTGACCTAGAATCAAACATGAGTCTCCTACCTGGTAGGTGAGAGTTCTATGCATGAACCAAGACTGCTCTCAAGAACTTTATAGCTCTGGACTGTCAGTTAAAATGAAAACATAATAAATACAATAATAATATGATACCACATAGTATTTATATCTATCAATGTTTTTGAATGTTACAACAGTTCATTTAATTTATGATCAGCATTAACCTCTGCAATTTTTATGCAAAATTTCAAATTATTAAGAAATTAGAATAAGGCTAACATGCAGATTGCTTTTTATATGTAATTATTTCATATGACCTTTAAATTTAATAATTAATGAAGCTTATATAATGATATTTTTGTAGATACCTTATAAAATTTTCATTAATTCCAATCTTTTAGGCTTTGCTTAACTGTACAATTTATTTTTGCATGGCAGAAGTATTTCCCTGAACTCTGAAAAAAACTCTCAGGTCTCGGGCAATTGTGTCCATAATATTTGAAAGATAAAGCACCTTAATGCTGATACTGATATGGAGTTTGATGATGGTATTGGTTCTGGGAGTTACAAGATGGGTCCTAGATCAAATAGTATATAAGAACACTGATATGAGGATAAGACCATAGAAGAGGAGATAAAAAAAGTGGTACCCTTCAGAGCAGCCAAGCACAAATTGAAATATCTAGAGTCACACCTGGTTAAAGGAATGAACTATCTATATGAGGAAAATTACAGAGCACTACTATAAGAAACGAAGAGTAGCCTCAACAGATGGAAAATATCCTGTGCTTGTGGATCAGAAGATGCAATATAGTAAAGATGTCAGTTCTATCCAAGGCGCTATATAAATTTAATGCAATTTCAATACAATTACTCTCATATTTCTTCAAAGAAATGGAAAAATGATTACTAACTTCATATGGAGAGAGAAGAAGCCCAGCATTAGCAAAGAACTTTTCAAAAAGAAGGACACAATGGGATGACTTTCTTTACCTGACTTTAGCACATATTATAGAACCACAGTGGTCAAAGCAGCATGGTATTAGCATAATGATAGATACTCAGAGCAATGGAACAGAACTGAAACCCCAGAAGTAAAATAGTCAGATACAGACAACTGATCTTTGATAAGGGGCCTCCAAATATCAAATGGGAAGCAGATGGTGCTGGAAAACTTGGATATCTACCTATAGAAAAATGAAGCAAGACCCATGCCTCACTCCATGCACAAGAATAAACTCAAGGTGGATCACAGACCTCAAAGTAAAACCCCAAATTATTAGGGCCATCAGTGAGGGAATTGGGACCAACCTGAGTATTTTGCACAGGGATCACATAGGCTATCAGAAATAGAGAAGGACACAAACCCAGAGGAGGCACAAAGTGACAAGTGGATTATACTGGTGATAAGGCACCTGTGTACATAGAAAGAATTCACCAAGTGAGTAACAAGAGAGCCCAAAGACCTGGAAAACATCTTTAGCAATGACACCTCAGACAAAGGCCTTATTACAAAAATCTATAATACCCTGATAGTTTCCACAAAGAGCAAAATGAACTGCCCACTGAGGAGGAGGGAAAAGGACCTGAAGAGAAGTTTCATAGAAACAGAACTCCAAATGGCCAAAAGTCATATGAGAAAATGTTCCCAATCAAATGCATAAGAGAAATGCAAATCGAAACAATAATGAGATACCACCTAACACCCTCAAGGATAGCCCATTTCAAACAATCAGAAAACGACAAGTGTTGGAGGAACTGTGGGGAGACTGGAACTCTTATGTACTGCTGGTGGACCCATAGATATGTACAGTCACTATGGAAATCGATATGGTGAGACATAAAACAGATGGAAATTGAGCTACCATATGATCCAGCAATTCCCCTATTGGGCTTATACTCAGAAGAGGCAAGAAATAAACCACGACCAGAAATCTGTGTTCCAATGTTCATCACAGCACAGTTCATAATTGCAAGGAGTTGGAAACAACCCAAATTTCTATCAACTGATGAATGGATTAAAAACCTGTGGTACATACATACCATGGAGCACTATGCATTGCTGAAAAGCAGTGATGAATGCATGAAACACATGGCCACATGGGAAGACCTGAAGGAAATTGTGTTAAGTGAAATAAGCCAAGTGCAAAAGAACATGTACAACATGAATCCACTGAGGTAAGCTTAAAAATGCAAAAGGGGCATAGGGAAAAAGCTACTGTATACAGAATTTCCTGGGGGGAGACCTAGGTAGTATGGCAGGAGCCGGACCAAATCCAGGGCTACATATGGTAGCCAACTGTGGTGGGGGAGTGTGGGAATGGTGATGTGTAGAGAGGGAAAGGGGTATTAACCCGCCCAAGGGGAGCATATTGTTTATAGCTCCACAAGGAAAGAGGGACAAAACAAAAACCTGGTGTTCCAGGAGGTGAATGCAGTGTGATGGCATGGAGCAGGGACCCAGTGGACGCATCTGAGGACCCAGTCCCAATCCCAACTACATGGACAACCACCTCTCCACCTAGGTTTTTGCCTTGGAGGTCAGCATTGAAGCTGCAGCTTGGGGAGTGGGACATGTGTGACCAGAGCACAAGAGAACAAAGAGAAGAAGGGGGAAGAAGAGAGAGAGTGGAGTGCCTCATGACCCTCTGAGCCTTGAGGATGATATTCCCACTCTGTTCAGCCAATGCACAGAAAGGACATAGGGCCAGAACTCACTATGAAGCATGGCATCCCTCGCTGACCCAAGGCCCTCTGGGGACAACAATGGAGAACTAGTGTTGGGATTATATCCTGTCTGACCCAACCACACCACAAAAACACACTAAGAGCATGGCGTTTCCAAGGGAGTGCCAAGGATATACTATGGGGCCAGGGTTTGGCACCCCTTTGGACTCAACTGGGGGCACTCTTTGAGGTCAATGAACAGACCTTGAACTATTTACATATTTGTATTTTGTTATTATTTTTACTTTTAACATATATATATATATCTTATGGACATTGAGGGGGTTATTGTTATCCTCATTTTATTTTCTCTCATTGTTTCATCTTAGGATGCATTGTTTTTGTACATATTGTTATTTCTGCAGGTCTATCTAGATAAGATAAGCTGATGACCAGTCTGGAGGAGAAAACAATGTGACTGATGGTTCTGTGTTGGGGTCCCCCATGGGAGATGGGAATGAGGGGGAAAGAAGGTGGTGTTGACCAACCCAGGGATAATGGAACAAGTGATTCAAATCAGTGACAAGCTGGGTGTGAGAGGCCTTATAGGGATTGATCAAAAGTAATGTAACAGAGAGAAAATACTGAAACCCAAATGAAGGCTGAGCATGATCGTGGGACAAGAGGAAATTAAAAGGAAATAGAGAAAAGAACTGAGGGGTAAAGGGCATATAGAGAGGTCTAAATACAGGTATGTACAAAGGTGAATATATTTATATGATGATAGGGAAATAGATCTATGTGCATATACTTATAGGATTAGTACTAAGACAGAAGATGGCCTTTGGACTTTCATTCAAGTACTTCCTCAATGTAAGAACATTTTGTTCAATTAAATTAGCTTTCCATGATGCTCATCTTCCCAACACAATCACTGAAGACAAATGTGTGCATAAGCAAAAGTGGTGAAAAAAACTGATGGTGCCCGGCTATAAAAAGATGTGGCATCTTTTAAAGGCTTGAAAGTAAACAAGTAAACATCTAGCTCAGAAGCAACAAAGCCCACATGGAAGAAGCACACCAGTTTGTGGGACCATGAGGTGTCAAAGGATCAGATATCAGACTTCAGAGAACTAAAAATCATAACATTGCATGCTCACCTTCCCGTTATGATAGCTCATGACAAATGTGTGCATAAGTGAATGTGGTGAAGAAAACTGATAGTGCCTGCTATCAAAAGATATAGTCTCTGGAGTCTTAAAGGCTTTAAAGTAAGCAAGTGATCATCTAGCTCAGAAACAACGAAGTCCATATGGTAGAAACACACAAGTCTGTGTGACCACGAGGTTTTGAAGGGATCAGGTATCAGACATCAAAGAACTAAAAATTATATCATTATAAATGAGGGGGTGTACAGATTGGGGACCCAAAGCTCATCAATAGGTGAAGCAACATCCCCTTACAGAGGGGTTGCAGGGAGAAGACAGGACAGTCAAGCTACAGCATAGCAAGAGTGAAATATGCAACTTTCCTCTAGTTCTTAAATACTTCCTCCCACCCACTGTCATGATTCCAATTCTACCTGGAAAATCCAGCTAGACCAGGATATATACACTGGTACAGATAAGAGCTGCAAACATGAGGGATTCAGGACAGATGATCCCTTCAGGTCTAGTGGGGGGAGTGGTGATAGGAGGAGAATGGAGGGAAGGTGGAGTAGAAAGGAGGAAACAATTGCAGGGATCTACATATTATCTCCTCCCTGGGATATGGACAACAGGGACCTGGGTGAAGGGACACATTGGACAGTATAAAATATAACAAAATAATAATAATTTATAAATCATTATGGATTCATGGGGGAATGGGAGGGAGAGGAAATGTGGGAAGCTGATACCGGGGTCTAAGTGGAAGGAGAATGTTTTGAGAATGATGATGGCAACAGATGTGCAAATATAGACTGCATACAACTGATGTATATATTAATCATGATGAGTTGGATGATCCCCCAATAAAATGATTTTAAAAAACACTGATATGAATACTAGAAGCAATCACTAACTGAAGGAGATTTAAAATGAAATAGCAACCACCTTGAAATGTTTGAAGAGTTATTGAATGAAGAATAGATTTAAATTTTTATGACCTTTAGGTCAGACTTAGGATCAATTGGTGCTGCAGTAGGTAAAATTTGGCTTAGTATAAAGAAGAATTTTCTGACACTCAGAGAGTGCTAATGATAGACTAGGTAGGTTTATAAGACAATGGGTTCATTTCATTTATTCAATCTTTGTATGCATTTACAATAAAAGTATAAACTTTTGGAAGAAAGTGGCTTTAAATGTATCAAGGTTATCTCAACATATTCTATGAGAGAAACTTTAGATATAAACACAGACCATACTTGGAGACTATATTCCTCTTCAGTGTTATTCTGAGGGATGATCTCAGTATACATCCACAATACATACTAAGTCCATTGACAGATTTAGTCACAAAGTGAATCACTTCTGCAGTTCTTTTATTTCATATTAATTATTTTATTTTTCATTCTACATTTCCTGAAAAGGGTAAGAGGTTGCTAAAGCAAGCGAACTAATGACATTTCCATAAGAGCTGAAGAAACAAAAAAGTTGTGTGGGCTGCCAAAGTAACATTGGCTTTTAAAAAGATATTTTTAGAGACAAGGCATCTTGTTTTTAATTTCTTTTGCCTATTTTACTCTAATATTGGCCTTTCCTATCTTGAATATAGAGATTGGAGCTATCAAGGGCTATGCTTTAGTTATTCTGTCCTAAAAGGAAACAAAACATTCCTGGATCAAAGAAAGACCAATTATTTAGTTATAGAACATCTTAAAAAAATTCCCCAGGCTTAATCCCCCATGAGTCAACACAGTCAGGATAAATGTACCTTGTGCATAAAGAGGGTCCCTATCACAAGAGAGGAACTTGGAAATGATTAAATTTGGTATTGTATATGAGAATTGTTTGCAAAGATAGGCCTTCTCCCTTATGGAGAAACAGGAAAAGAGTCATAAACTCATCCAAAAGCCAATACGATTTTTATAATTGCACTATTCTGAGAGATAATGTAAAATTTTTTGCTCAGGGCTGTAAAGAGATTTTCTTTGGGTAGAGGAGGCCAGGTCCCTGAGTCTCAGTGAATTACCACTGCCAGGACTAACCTCCTTCCCTCCCCTTGACTGAAACCCCTCCTTAACCCTGTACCTACATTCCTACTACCTATTTACCCCAATGGGGCCACTGAGTGGAGGGTGAATGGCCAAGAATGCCATGGAGTCCTCATATGTCTCCACTGTTTTTCATTTGACATTCCCTGCAGAGACAGAGTTCTTCTCCAAGAGACCAACTAACTGAGAGTGGGGATGCAAGTGCTATCAAAGGAAGGGTCCTTTGTTATAAACACAATAGTATCAGTCTCCTGCCTCTGCCCACATTATTTATCTGGTGTATTAGCAGATATACGCTCCACCTACCTCATCCATTTAACACTACATCAAGACTCCACTCCCCCTTTCTCAGTGAGGTACACTTTCAGTTATAAGTACTAGTAAACTTTCATTACTGGAACACCTCTTAAACTCCCCCCCCCCTTTCTAATAGATCAAAAATTGCTATATTTAACCAGAAGGCAACTTATGATTAATATCTTAGTCACCTAAATCCTACTCTTCTACTGCTATCTCCTATTTTTGCTACCCAGCCAAGTGGGAGACCATTTCTTCCTCATCTCCACAGACTATGCTTTGCAGCTCATATCTGAACTTCCTCTAATTGAGAGATCCTTCTCCCTCACATTACCCAGAAGTCAGTATACCCTCTACAGCTGGACTACTATGTTTCGAAGACAACAGCCAATTGCAGTGAGCACAAAAAAATCAAGATAAACCAAAGGCACCAACTGACAATTACCCAAACCCAATGAAATAAACCAAAAAAGAAGACCTTGGATGATCAGAAAGAGAATAAAGGATAACAGTGTTTAGGATTATACAAGACATCAAGCCCTTAATCCAAAAAATATAGAAATACAGACCCAGAAGAAACCCAGAAAGTACATAATGAGATAACAGAAATAATAAGCATAGTGCAAGGATTGAGGAATAAATGGAAGAAACAGATTGATCTGTGACCTTGAGGGCAAATGAGAGAAATAATCAAACAAAAAAATGAAAGAATCTGAATAAAGAATGAAGAGGATGTGGGATACCATGAAGAGAAATAATATATGTCTCATTAGAATACCAGAACAAGAAGAAAGAATCAAGTTACAGAGAAAAGAGTAAGGGAATTCGTGGTTAAAAAAAAATCTCCCCAACATTATATCATTGTTAATGAGGGGGATTGTGGTGTGGAGATCTGAAAATCATCTTTCTGGAACTAGACAAAGAGATGAGCTATACAGGATGCAGTATACTATCAAAAAAGCACAATTTTCCTCTAGTTCTTTAATGCCCCCCCCCACTGCCCCACTATCCAGCTAGAACAGAGGATATACACAGGGACAGATAAGAACTGGAAACAGAGAGAATCCAGGATAATTATGAGAGTAGTGATACTACATTCATCAGGGGAAGGTGGAGTGGAAAGGGGGAACTGATCACAAGGATCTACATACAACCTCCTCCCTAGGGGATGGGCAACAGAAAAGTGAGTGAAGGGAGACATCAGACTGTGTTAGACATGAGAAATAACAATAATTTATAAATTTATCAAGGGTTCATGAGAGAGAGGATGAGCAAGGGAAGGGAAAAATGAGGAGCTGATACCAAAGGCTCAAGTAGAAAGAAAATATTTTGAGAATTCTGATGGCAATAAATGCACAAATGTGCTTGATATGATGGATGTATATATGGATTATGTAAAAGTTGTATGAGCCAATAAAATTATCACTTTAAAAATCTCCACAACCTCACAAAGGAGGAGATAACCATCCTGGAAGCATAGAGAGCATCAAGTAGGTTAGAAGCAGCTCCCATCCCACCACCACCAATAGAGGCACCAAAAAAGGCAACATATTGTCTAACTTTAAGGAAGAGGGTAGAATCTTGTGAGAATCTAGAGAGAAGAAATATTCATTTACAAAAGTAAACAGGAAAGAATAAATTCAGACCTCATCACATAAAGCAGGCAGCAAAGAAGAAAATGGAGCAATGTATTTCAAATTTTGAGATAAAAAATTGCCCACCAAGAATCTTATATTCAACAAAGATGTCTATCCAATATGAAGGAAAAATAAAAAGTATTCTCATGCAGGAAATATTTAGAGAATTCACAACAGCAAAACAAGTATTACAAAAATATTAACTGCATCGCTGTGGTAAGAAAATGAACAACTATAGTATACAAACAAGACAACAATAGAATGTGTAACACCACCCAAAATTTAACACACCAGAATTAACAGCTTCCAAAGCAATAGTCATTTAGAGAGAAAACAAATAACCTCCCATATCAAATCGCCCCCTGCTGACCAGTTATATCAAAGAAGAAAAATACAAGACAAAGAATATGATCTGACAGCAACTAACCTACATTTCAAATTAATAGCACTGAATGTCCATGAACTAAAAGCACCAATCAAAAGACAAAGAATAGAAGACTGGATTAAGAAAAAATATTGATCAATCAGTGGTCTTTAGTGGTCTTCAAGACACACTTCAAATTCATAGACAAAAACAGACTGACAATCAAGAATGTATAAATTATCTAGCCAATAGCACCAAAAAAGATAAGACTGGCAATATTAATCTCCGACAAACTAGACTACAAAGTAAACACCATAAGAAACAAGAATGGACACTATACAACGAGCAAAGGACAATAGACCAAGGACATATAGACATAAGAACTATATATGCACCCAACAAAATACTCTCAAAATACATCAACCAGTTCCTCAGGGAATTAGCAATATTAGAATGCTTCAATACAACATTCTTAAAGAAAGATAGATCAATAATAGGAAAGGAATAAAGAAACAGAAAATCTGAACAACACAAGCAAGCATCCAAACTTCAAAGATACTTACAAATTTTCTAATTAATATTAAAAAAAGTACATTCCTCTCCAATGCATATGATCCATATACCACCCCTACCACCGCCACCCAAAACAAGCAAACATAATGAAATTTCACTGAGCAGAGTGGAACTTTGTGGTAAGAAAGCATCCAGCAACCCTCTCTGAGTTAGTGCACCCAGTGGTGTCACCTGAAAAGTTTCTCTCTTGGTCAGAGTGGAAATTTTTGTAAAATCAGTTTCTCTTTTCCCTTATTTTCCTATTTTGTGATGGCTGATTTAAGAGAATAGTGTGTGAAATTTTGTTTCCAGCTTGAGAAACAAGTAGCAGAAGCTGTTGTGATGTTGAACATAGCTTACAAAGACAGCACTGTGAGAAAAACTCAAGTGTATGAGTGGTTTTCTCATTTCAAAAAAGGAGAAATGTCATCAAGGATTGATGACAACTCCTGTTCTGGATGTTTGTCAGCCTCCCAAACAGATGAAAATTTCAGCTCCTAATCTATTTGAAGTTTATTCCAGCAGGTCACACTGCTCATCCAGCTTTCTCTTTAGAGGTTCTGAAAAGATAGTGCAACCATGTGCGACAAAAAAGACCTGACTGGTGGCAGATGAGGGACTGGTTTGCCACTACCACAATGCACCTGTTCATGCAGCCATTGTAGTGCACCAGTTTATGGCAAAAAACACAATATGTCTCTCTTAGCCCATGCACCTTTCTCACTTGATCTCTTTCAGTGTGACTTCATTTTGTTTCCATGAATGCAGAGGGACATGAAGCAACAGCAATTTGATGACTCAGAAGAGATGAAGAAAAAAATGAGGGAGATGCTGTCGGCCATCCAAACAGATAATTTTGAAAAATATTTCCAAGAATGGAATCACAATTTGAAAAAATGTATTCAGTGTAAAGGTGAATATTTTGAAGGTGTTAAGGTTGTTTTTTAAATTTAAATACATAGCTTTGAAAAAATAGATATGATTTTCGGGGGGTACTCCCTCATAGACCATATGCAAGGTCATAAAGCAAGCCTTGTCACACTCTAATACATAGAGATCATTCAGATCATTTTCCAAGACTATAGTGTCAAAGGACTGGAAATCAACCATAGAAATTAAAAAAAAAGACAAACACATGATGTCTCACCCATACACTACTCTAAAAGAATGGATATTGATCTAAGTAAGATGAAATTCGGAGACTCCTAGAAACAGATGAGAATGATGATACAAAATACTAAACCTATGAAGCACAGTAAACAGTTTTCACAGGTCAGTTAGTTCATAGTAATTAAGTTACACATAAAAAAGAGGAGAAAATAATTTTCAATATTTTAACACAGCACTTCCAACAATTAGGTCAGCATAAACCCACCAAGAGAAGGAAATAAATCATAAAATTTGAAACAAATAAGTGAGATGCAAAACAGAAAAACAATGGGAAAATCAACAGAAGAGCAAATTGTTTCCTCAAAAAATTAATAAAATTGACAAACTGTCCACAACCTTAACAAAGGAAATGAAAGAGCTTGTGAAAATATTTGGAATCATAGATGAGATGCATTATAATACTCACATAAATGATAATAGTAACACAGAATTATGAAAGACTGCATTCCAACAAATTTGATAATCTAGATGACATGGACAAACAGCTAAAAATACATCCTGTCCTAGTCTGGGTAGATTTGAGAAACAAATCCACAGAAACTCATATATGATATGTTTAAGAAAGAGTGTTATATAAAGGGTAATTGTACATTGAGAAAACATCTCAATACAGACCAGTCCAAGGCCTTAAGTCTGATATTAGGCCATATGTCTGAAACCAATTTATAGAATCCTCTTCAGACTCATGAAAAACATGCAATGAAGCTAAATGCAGGACGATCCCAAGCCAGTGGGGTAGAAAGTCTTTGGATCCAGTGGTGTTATAAGTTTCTCAGCACTGGCAGGAATCTCTGTGACTTCTCCTGCTTCATGTGGCTTGTTCAGCTCAGGAATGATTCTCCTGAAGTCAGCCTGGTCAGTGAAGAGCCTCCAAGAGAGTGAACTGAGAGGTGTCTCCTGCCTCCAAGGAGGAAGTGCCATCTTTCCCAGAATTCATAGGAGAAGGCCATGCCCACAAAGAAGTCTCATTGGCTATCTCCAGATTGACAGCCTAGAGTCAATCTACCCCTACACTCTTAATCCTTAAATTGACACCAGATTAGGTGAGTATCACACATACCCTCCCCATATTAACACAGATGAGCATTAACAACTTGAATAGACCCATAGCAAACAATGAAATATCATCAAGAAATTCCCAACAAAAATGTCCAGGACAAGGTAGCTTCACAGGGGATTTCTACCAAGTATTCAGAGATTAGCTGTCACCAATTCTACACAAACTATTCCAGAGTATGGAGACAGCAACCCCTCAAACTCATTCTACAATGCTATCATAATCCCAATCTCCCAAACAGGCAAAGATCCCACCAAGATAGAAAATTACGGACCAATATCCCATATAGATACAAAAATCCTCACCACAATCCTGGACAATAGATTCCAACAACATAATGAAAAATAATGCATCATGACACCATACAAGGCTCAACATTCTAAAAACAATGCAATCCATCACATAAACAAGTTAAAGAATAAGAGCCACATGATCATAATTATTGATGCGGAGAAATCATTATTCAATATCCATCACTAATAAAAGCATTCAATAAGATTGGAAGGGAGATTCTTCAACACAGTAAAGGTATATATTAAAAACCAATAGGCATTATCACACTCAATGGAGGAAAGCTGAAAACATTCCCATTGAAAATGGGAAGCTGACAAGAATCTCCCTTATCGCCACTTTTATTCAACATTGACTGCAAGTCCTGGTCAGAAACCTAAGACAACAATAAATGAAGGGAATACAATTGGAGGAAGAAGAAATGAAACTATTTGCAGACTATATGATTTTATATCAATTTTATACAGACCTCAAGATCCCTGCAATAGTTTTGTTGGAAACAATTCAGGAATTTAGTAAAGTAGCTGAATACTTGAGTATAAACACACAATGAACATCAAGCATTCCTAGAAACAGTGATGAAACCATGAAACACCTCATGACATGAGGGATCTGGAAGCCATAATGCTGAGTGAAGTAGTCAATTACAAAAGGAAAAATACTGTTAACAGTCTATCACTTTATCCATGAACACCAGAAGGAGAGCAGGTTGAGCCTATCCGGTCTGCTGACTAGGTCAGTCAAGCAGCTGGGTGGAGAACCCAACTGGTGCCGATGAACCAGTTGTGCCCAGGCCATCCTCTCTATGTGTGTATCCACTTTGGTGGAATGGTTCTATTGTCAGCTGTGGTCAGACTTTAAACATAGTGGAAGGAAAGATGACTGCTAAGTGCCTGCATGCAAAGGCATGACAAGGTCTTCTTGGGACTGGGATATATTCCTACCAGAATGATGAAGATACTATTGGGGAAATCAAGGCAGGAGTAGAAAAAGGAAGTATAGCATACATGTTTGGAGAAGAAAAGGGCATGCCTGTTGGTAGAAAGTGGGGGAACATGAGTTTCCTTTTTTACAGTTCTTTACCTTTGTTTTATTTATACAGTTATGTACATGGATAGTTTTTCTTTTTTAAAAAACATTTATTGGGAGTCAATTTATTAGAGGGTAAAAAATATTAAAATTACTTAAATACTCTAAGTACCCCAAAGGCAGGAGTATGCCTGGTAACTGTGCTCCTGATAAGTCATATTGTTCTGAGTTTCTGTACATGCTCTGGGGACCGAGGCCATGCCCATAGATCACTGGGACATGGAATCTTGGATCTCTAAGGTGCAAAACATATTCCACAGGCTATACCAGAGGGATGCGATATGGAAACCCCAGTAGGTGAACTAGGTCCTACATCAAACACACCTGAAATCTGAAGGTTTAAGAATGAAGTTATTCGGTGTGTGAAGGAGAAGAAAGGTGTACCAAGAGTACTGAACTGTCAGTAGATGGACTAGCATTTACTTCAAATTCTACTCTTTGTCTTAATGTATGTATTATCTGGCAGACCTGTGATGGACATTGTGAGTAAATATTATTGTAAGTTTTGCCTAACCACTTATTCCCTTTGCTTTTATAGATAGTGTCCAGTACAGGGATTTATTCAGGATAAATCAATAATCCATGTATTGTGATCTATAATTAGCCTACAATCGCCCTTCTTCAATTTCCCTTTCTCAATAGTGTTTTTAAATTAGTACCATGAGCTAATCAATGACACAATATGCAGAAGGTCTTTTTGCTCCAGGGTTTGATAAAATTGAATATTTCTATCATAAAATGTCTCCAAGGTGGACATGAGGCAGATAAGCAGATTCCAGAATGAATTTGGGACTTACACTTAGTCCTAGCTCCAATCTAAGAACAAATAGTTCTTATGACAAGACCTTGCTTGGAACTCTTTCTCATGGAGAAAACATGGAAGATGTGGGTACTCTGGTAAAATGTGATGAAGAAATTAGATGATGCCAGGCTAAGGCTAAGACTAAGAAAAGGGTCCTGGATCTTACTTTAAAGCTTGTTTCCAACAAGCAGCCATCTAGTGAAATATCAACTAAACCCATATGGAAGAGTCACACCAACATCCATGATCCAAGGACTGTAAATTATAGAATCCAAGAGCTATTCAATGATCTTTGATGACCATAAGGGGAACATGAAACAGCTGAGGCCCACCAAAATTATGAATGACATTATAGTCTTGTCATAGAATATACATGACACTTTTAAATGAGGCACTGTTTCATAAATATACATGGGAAGGTAAATGGAATGAAAAGACAGTTTCCTCAATCATTTTTAGTAGTAGCTACTAAACAACCTTATATGCAAATCTATTATATTTCTCTGTTTTAGTTCCCCAATGCTGATACAACACAAATGTCTCAAGTGTGTGGCATTATAAAAACAGAATTCATTTTCTCACAGGTCATGGCTATAGGCTGGTGTTCACTATTTCAATTTCTGGTAGCGACCCGCAATTCTTGTAGAGGCATTTTTCTTTGTTGCCTGTCTTTCTCTTCTCCCTGCATCTCTCTCAGTTAATTTTACTCATGAGTGATTAGAATTAGAACACATCCTACTTGAGCATGACCCAGTTAAACCTATTTTCAAATAGGATCATATATACAGGTATAAATTAATAACAAACTTGTTGGCATAGAATTAATTCTGATTCATGGAGACTCCATGTATTACAGAATAGAAAAAGATCTACATGATTTTCTCAGCTATATCTTTTCAGAAGATCACAAGATTTTTTCCCCTGGCTTCTCTGAATAGTTTTGAACTGATAATCTTTTGATTAGTAACCAAGCATGAATTACTTCTGCTACTTATTTACAGAAACAAATATCTAACCCAAACTCGTTGTCATCTAGTACATTCCAACCCACCTTGGACCAATATAGTTTCCAAGATCAGCAAACTTTATAAGGAACTCTCAAATAAATTCCTGCCCTCAAGTCAATTCCAACTTATAGTGACTTTGTGAAACAGAGTAAAACTGTTCCAGTAGATTTATAAAACTGTGAGCCTTTCAGGTAATAGAAAGATAAACTGATGGATTAAAAATATTACTTTATAGCTAGCAATACAGCATACAACTCACTACACTAACCAATTTCCAGAAACCTTATTTTTATTCTGAGAAACAGTGGATGCATTGAGACTAGAGACCTTAAAGTGAGCAGTCTAATGCCTAATTTGAAATGCCATCAGGGCTCCATGTACAAGAATGTTGTTAGTGGTGCTGCCTTGAGTTAATTCTAACTCATGGTTACACTAAGTACAACATAATGAAACACTAATTAACTCTGCACCACCTATATTTGAAGCCAATGTTAAAGCCACTACACCAATCCATCTAGAACGGAGCATCTTCTTTTATCATTGACTTTCTGCCAAGCAATTACCTTCTCTGAAAACTTGTCCCAACTACATGGGAGGAAGACTCGCCCTTCTTACATTCTGGAACATTCTGGCTGCACTTCTTCCAAGATAGATTTTTGTGTTATTTTTGCCGTTCCTGGTACTTTCAACATTCATTGGCAAAATCATAATTGAAATCCATCAATTCTTATTAACTATGAACAAGATACATTTTTCCAGCTTTCACACCAGTATAAGGAGATGGAAAATACTGTGGCATGGCTCAGGCACACCTTAGTTCTCAAAGCAGTATTTTTTCTCCAGAACATTTTAAAGAAGTCCTTTGCAGTAGATTTGTCCAATGCAAATATATCCTTTAACTTCTAGAATGCTACTTTCATGAGCATTGATTGTGGATCTAAATAAAATGAAATCTTTGAGAACTTCAAAATTTTTTTCTGCTTATTTTGATGCTGTCTAATATTTGTCAAGATTAATTTCCTTTACACTGTCTTGCAATCCATACTGAGGGCTACAGTCTTTTACCTTAATCAGCAAATGTCTGAAATTCTTGCTTTCAGCAAGCAAGCCCATGTAATTTGCATATTGCAGTTTGTGGGTAAACATTCCAATATATCCAAAGCTTTGATTTTCTTCATGTCTACTTTTCTCAGACTACTTGTTCAACATACAGATGAATATGTAGAAATTTTCAGTTTTTCTTTCATTGCCTTTGTTGGTACATAAATTTGAGTTATAATTGTATTAAATAAACTTTCTAAGCTCACAGATTGAATCCTATCGCAGACAGTATTTTATTTCGAAATCTTAAAATGTTGTTTCTGATGATTAATGTGATACAATCTCTCTTGAACTTGTCATATGTGGCATAGTGTTTGTCCAGTTAAAAATGAACAATACCAGTGCATTTTAGTTCCCTGGGATAAGCTCATATCAGCCTTCATGCATCCTATTTCAATTTTTCACTTATTCCTACATTTTTCTAGGTTCAATTTTTTTTCTTGTTCATCATTAATGGAGGTTTGAAGCAATTTCTTTTTATTTTGACTCATGTTCTATAATCAAATTAAGGTCCCAGAATCTTTTCCAGTCCATGTAATGAAGACTGAATACTTTGAGAAGACGGCTCTGCTCCAGCTATGTTTTAAATGCCTTTCAACCTCCTGGGTTCATCTGGCACTCCACCAATGTTTTGTTATAATTCATAAGGAGTTTCACTGGTCAATGCCTCAGAAACACTCTGCCTACTCCTTTTTCTTAGTCTGTTCTTACTTTAAAAGCTTCACTAAAATCTTTTCACTAAGAGTAACTCTATAGGGATTTTAAATATTGTTTGTATAGGCTTCCAGTATCACAGCAACACACAAACCACCATAGTAAGTGTGGAAGTCATATATTTTGGTGACATATATTTCATGACTGGGACTATAGGGGCGGAGTCTAGCCTGGCAGTGTGGATATAGCCAATGAGACCTCTGTATGGGCATGGCTTTCTCCTGAGAATTCTGGGAAATCTCGCAATATTTCCCAATTGGAGTTGAGAGACTTACAACTCAGTCCCTCGGGACGCACTACTGACAAGACACAAGGTTAAGTTCCTTGGAGACACTCTACTGACAAGGCTAGATGGCAGAATGCTGATAGACCCTAAGTCCTAGGAACTACAGGAGTTGGAGAAGTCACATGGGCTTACCCTGATGGGACCAGATCTCTGAAGCCAGAAAAGCCACAGAGAGACCTCTGCCAGCACTGAGATGCTTCTACCATCACTGGATACTGCTGATGGACCCTGAGCCCAGGAAATGAGGAGCCATAGGGAGAACCCTGCCAACTCTGGGATGCTTTTACTGCCACTGGATATGCAAGACTCTGCACCCACTGACCTGTGAATGTCCTTGTGTCATTGCACATGCTTTGTGAGTTGAAGGGAGACTCTGTAGACTGCTATCGGACATATGGGCTAATATCGGACTTATGACCTTGGACCGGACTAGGTTGGGATGCTTTCTCAATGTTCCATTCCTCTAGTATATAAAAACCTCTTCCTTGGGGCTGAGCCCTGGTGACGTAAGTGGTTGAGTGCAAGACTGTGGCCCGCAGGCTTGGAGGTTCAAATCCAGCAGCAGCTCTCAGGAGCAGCACTGGGTAGTGCCCGCGAACACCAGAGGCAGTGATGCCCGCCCCCCTCCAAAAAAGACCTCTTCCTTATATGCATATGCATGCTTATATGCATGCTTATGAATTTGTTTCTCTCGTCTAACTGGAATAACACAGTAAGGTAAACAAGTACAGAGATCAAGATGTCCCTGTACATTTTTAGATCACCTTATCTAATGCTCTATACTTCTCTCTGCTTTCACTACCCCAGAAGCTTGTATGATGTGAAGCTTACATAAGCTTCTACTTGTATTTTGGATATATTCTACTTTCAACTATCTATAGACTTTCTTTCTTCAGAGATTTCATTTTTTTTATGTATATTCAACTTTTTATCCCAAGGTCTTCAAAAGCTTCCTATTTTCAAAAGCCATAAAGTACTGAGTTTGAGTAATTCACAATCAAAGCTGACTTCTCCATCTGTGCAGCTGTATCCTTTGTCTTCCCTTACCTCACTGGACACCCTTTTTATGTCTGTTTGCCTTATCTCTTCTTCACAGAATTCCAAATTGGAGTTGTGTAGCACTCAATACTGACCTCTTTCTCTTCTCTTTTTAATGCTCTCCCTAGATAATGTCATTCATTCACAGGGTTTTATAGACTACAATCTGCATTTTGAAATACCTCAGATAAATTCCCACTGAGCCAGCTCCTTGATGCTGAACATCTTTACTTGAATATTACATATTTATTTGAAATATATACATATGAAATTTAAATATTTTACTAATTTATCTGAGTAATATTTTCACTGTGCTTCTTCCACGTGGACTGATTTGAGTCCTCACTTAGATGGCTGCGTGTTTTGGATCAGTCTTTAAGACGCTATTTTTCATGGATAGCTGGGAACCAAAATGCTTCATATTTTGTCTTCATCTGAACAACTACATCAGTATTCCTCTCTCCTCCCTGCTAACTGTGTATCCCCCAATCTTTCCCAACTTACAACATCATTTACCCAGTTTCCCAGCCTGGAATCCTGTGAAGCACTTAAACCATGATTTTTATATATATACAATTCAAAGCAATTAAGATGTGCATAGGACAATTTCCAAGCAGTGATTTAAAACTGCATATTAAAAAGAGAGTGAAAGTCATACTCATAGAATGGTCATTGCACTGTCACTTTTATTTAAACTCCAAAGCAGCAGCCACTAAAATAAATTAATATCCCATCTTTACAGAACTTTTGGGCACAAATAGCTGATTCACAAGCCTATTTGTGGGTTGACCCAGTTAATTGCCTCACTGGAAAAAAAACACTTGTCAAAGGTGTGATACTTTGCTGATAATTAGAATTGTCAGTACATAGTAAGATTTTACTTTATTTTTCTTTTTCTTTAGGTCATGCCTAGATCTACATGTACCATTTTGGAAAATGAGCATGTGCCCAAAGTGCAATGATGAATAAATCCAAAGTCAAGCCAACTTCTTTTCCCTTTTATTTTCACGTATTCATTAGCTCATTAAACTATACATAAGAGTATCACATTATTTCTTGTGGAAAAATCCTCATTGCTCATAATGTACAATGAAAATAATGACAGAGGCTTATCAGTAATTTTAGAATGTTAGTCCCTGTTGGATCCAGGATGGTATATTGTTTCTGAATTATTTTGAATATCAGGATTACCTGTTTGTATGAAGATATTAGAGACATTAAAAAAATTTTTTTTGGCATAACTGCCCTCTGGTGGTCATGGGAGCTATCCAGCACTGCTCCTGAGAGCCGCCGTTGGCTTTGAACCGCTAAGCCCGGGTGCTGCCGTGCTGCACTCAACCACTTACGTCACCAGGGCTCAGTCCTAGAGACATTTTAGTTGTATGAGAAGTTGGGGAATATTTTGAAGTAATATGTGAGAACTTACTTTTGGTGTGGTTTTATTTTTTAATTATTAAAACTTAAAAATGATACCAAGGCTTCAGTCAGGTACACCTTACTTCTTAAGGCCCGTGCTTTTCAACATTTTAAAGAGATCTTGAGAGGATGGTGCAGGACCAAGTCGTCTTTTCTTCTATCAGGCAAAGGGTCACTGTGAGTCAGAACTAACTCGAGAGCACCTAAGAACAGCAGGACCACTTATACAGGCATCAGTTCCCACAGCAAACCATGACCGATTATTTCATCCAACCCATGGATCAATGTCACTCTTTCCCTCCGAGGATTCTCCAAATAAGTGGCAGTTTCAGAAATGAGTTGTCTGAATATGGATGCAAGGTGTAGCTTCCATGATAGAGACAACGTCACAGTTTTGGGAACCTTGGTTAAGAAAGAAAGTAGTTGCTAGCAGAGCCTTAAGTTTGTTGGAATTTTTCAAATTAATTACTCGGAAATATAAGACATATTTTCCTCTTAACTATTTAGGATCCTACTGGAAGGAAATTTCTTTCTGGTTATACTTTCTGTAATACAAGTCAAGTATTTTTAATTTATAGTTCAGATAATATTATACCATTGCTCCATAATTTGAGCTAATGCCTCTGTGGATTGAGTAGAAATGGGTGGGGATAAAGCAAAAAAGGATGCGATATTCCTTAAATGATGAGATGGTTGAATGTATCAATCAGTTAAGTTTCATTTGTGTACTGTGTCGCATTAGCTTGTTAATGATTTGGATAGCTAAATAAGAGAAAAGAACCCAGGAAACATGTGAGGTGAAAAATAAGTAGTTTGCCAAATAACCTGAGGTATAGAATACATTTAACTGCTTGGATTAAGGTATCACAGATGTTTCTGTGGAGTGAAGAGATAAGGCGCTGCAGCTTGTACATTAGCGCTGGCATGCAGCCATCGCATGAACAAACAAACCCAAACAAAAGAATGTTGGCAAACTTACTTTGAAGGTGTTTGTTTTTCCCCTGTTGTTTGCCTGGTTTTATAAACAGTTCCATTTGGAGAAATGCAAATTTATACTTAATGAAGCCAACTAACAAATGTTAAATGGTGCTCTTTGTCCATTGAGGAGTTATTTTTCTCAGTTTTAAAAGTATTTTCACATGTACTACCATTAAAATCTTAGGAGGAAAATACCGATACAAGATCTTTTCATAGTTATAATTGAGGGGCACTTCTGAGTACAACTTAATAACTTCTCCCATTCTATTTCTGATAAGATTTTCAATAAAATAACTCTCCTCTGTCTATGCAAATATCTCTGATAGGCATTTTCTAAGGTAAGCAGGATCCATAGCCATCATGTGTCCATTATGTATATTGTTTTCTAATCTTGATACCACCTCACAACGCTGGAGATACACTTTTTATTTTTAATAAAAATCAGTGATTACTAGTTTTATATGTGAAGATTTTATCTTTTATTCCATTTTTGCATAAAAGCACAGCAGAATCTTTAAATAGAATGTTAAAAGATCCCTTTTTGTAGAGAACCAGCAATGTTTCTCAATAGCTTTTAATAATACTAAATGAGAAAGAACAGTGTACTGAATCATAGTCTTACACTGTTATACAATCACTTAAGGTCAGTTACATAAAGAGATAGATAAATAAAGGGAAAGCAAACTTCTATTTCCTTTGTGAGAAAACCCAAGGTACGTAAATGGAAATGGCAATTGGTTAAGAGTCAGCTGCATTCAGATTCTTATTCATCATTCTTCAGTCTTTTAGGCTGTTCATTGTAGTAAGTTCTTTTATGTTACTTTAAGACTAACTGTTGCAGAGGAAATGACTGGAGAAATTAATTTGCAGTAATTAAATTGAATCTTATTAAATTCATTAGGCCTTTACTTTTCCCCAAGGCCTCTACTAGGTCTCAAGATCTTGAAATATCTGGCTTTAAAGCGGTGAGCGGTCCACCCTGGTGCATAAAGGTCAGCTTTGATCATTTCACCACTGCAAATGCTTCTTGAGAACAAAACTGGAGAAATAGAAGGGAGAAGGCATTGCATTTGGAAATAGGAAGCATGCGTTTGGAGTCTGCTCTCTCTTTCCAGTCATAATTCTGGACAAGGAAGTTAACGTCTCTGAGCCTGAGTTTCCCCTCTTTTATAAAATGTGAACATTGTTCTCCGTCCATATCAGAAGGTTGCTAAAAAGAGACAAAGTATATTAAGATAGTTTATAAACTGAACAGTGCTGAATTCAAGTTGCAGGCATGTTGTTATAATTCTTCAGCTCTGTCCTAATGAGGCCCATAAAGCGTGGCAGTTCCTGGGTGACAAGGAAGGGATTTTGACATAATCTTTTGTAAATCCTTTCCTTGCACCTGAGCTTCTCAGTTGCTAAAGGGATTGAGTTAGGCACATTTCAATACACACACAAACAAGTAAAAAACAAAAATCATGCCAGTGAGCCCGATTGACCCTGAAGGGACCCCCTGTGTGGCAGGGGAGAGCTGTGCCCCACAGGGTTTTCAGCAGTTGAATTTTTGTCTTAAGCAGATTTCCAGGCCTTTCTTCCAAGATGGATTCAAGCATCATTCTTTTAGTTAGCAGTGATCACATGAACTGTTTGCATCACTCAGGGACACCGAGAGAGAACTTGTTTTAGTGTGTTGATGCCTGTAAGTTGGTTCCAACTCATATCAACCCTGAATAACCCCTCGTGTGGCGTGTTCACAGTTGCCCTTAGATTTGAGACCATTGTTGTCGCCACTGTACCAAGCAACTCTTCTTGTTGAAAGCAGTTATGTAGATGTACAGGTCTGCTACAAATCAGAATCAACTCAGTGGCAGGGAGGAGTTTTATTTGCTATATATATATATATAAATGGGTACAATTTTCAAAATAGCATATCAATTTCCTAAGTTCTTACCTTCCAACTGTCTGAAAGGAAAAACTATGGTCCTTTATCCTCTAATCACTAAGTATTAGTTATCAAGACACAAGTACTTGTATTTTTCAGAAAATAATGAATAATCACCCAGGATAAGCATAATACAGATAATCACTAAGAAGCAGTGAAAACTTCCTAATAATTAGTGAAAATTTTGAGATAGTAGTCAACCTACTGTTGGATGTATGGAATCTTAATTTTGTTTAGAATCTTTAAAGTGTTAGGAGGGTTGAGGAGGCGTTAGATCAGGAATCTCCTAGTTTCTTTTGTCATTAATGCCTTCTCTATTCAAGATTGTGTAGAGCCAGGTTAGGGGCTAAAAGCAAGAGTGCTCTACCAGGAAGATTCTTCTACTCCTGCACTTCTAGGGAACAAGGGGTTAATTTTATGGGGTTCCATCTCATGTGAATTCATTGCACTGAAGAGGGAGACCATGGTCTCTTGTCTTGAAGCTATCTTGCAAATAAAACGAAGGGTTGAATCAATTAAAGGAACAGTATAAACAGGATCTATCATTTAGTATTGGCCAGTTAAATATTCATGTAGGAAACATTTAGCTTGTATTACGCTGATAGTTGCATCAATTTTCTATTTGACTCTGTATTTGTAAAAAAACAATTCTGATGTCTGTTCCAGACATCCAAACAATGCTGCTGAGTTGACAAGCTCTTTAAGGCATTGGATAGAACAGCATGCTGTATCTTTGAGAGGGCACAAGATAAAATCATTCTTAATTTGATTTATTTCCAGAATCAAATTTATGTGCAGGACAATACTAGAAGGAGTAAACAGGAAACTAGTTTTTTTTTTTACTTTTGTTCTTATTTTGCTGTTACAGGGGAAGTTAACAATTCAATTATTATTACAGGCTTAACTTAGTGAAATTGACTACATTCTACAAGTTGTGCAACCATTTCCACTTACTGAGTTGCTTCTCTCTAGTTAACATCAGCTTACTGTCTTTGATTTTGAAGGTCCATAGCTAATCCCACATGTTGCCATTGTCAACCTGATCCTAGAGAAAGGTTTTAAAAAAGAAAATAATGCTCAACATAGTCCTTTTAACTAATGTTCAAAGTAGTTCTTTTAACTAGTTAAGTTAAGCTACTGTCTGTTTTTAAGATGATGTCAGGTATATATATGGTTTGACATTTAAAGATTATATGAGGGCAATAGTTGCAGAAGTTAATCCAGTCACTAAAGATTTCTCCGACTAACTAATTGGGAGGTTCCATGAAAACAGGGACCCAAATTTCATGAATTGCTTGCTTACAAATAAGCAACTTCTTGATACCATCTAAAATACATGAAACAAAGCCATGCCATCTTCATTTCCCGGGAGCATATTGGCCAAAATGCTTCCACAACAGACTTATTTTTTTTCTGGCACTCTGTGGTATCTTCAATATTCTTCCCCAATTCTATAATTCAAATGCATCAATTCTTCTCGAGAGTCTGTGCTAGATGTAGAGCATTTTTTAAAATCAGGAAGCGGGAGTACTTCTTGTTCTTCTCTTTCAATATTGTTTCAGTTAATCTTGGCTTCTTTTCTTTTCATATACAGTCAAAGATTGGTTTTCTATATCTGTAAAGAAGGCTGTCAGGATTTTGATTGTGAGTGCATTGAGTCTATAAAATGCTTCAGGTAATCTTGAATTCTTAAGAATATTAAGAAATCTTCCAGTCTATGAACATAGAACATCTTTCTCTTTAATTTCCCTCTGACATCTTCAAGCTGTGTTGAACAATTTTCACTGTTTAAGTCTTTCACAACTCTGGTTAGATTTATTTCTTGATATTTTATTCTCTTAGAAGTTACTATCACTGGAACTATTTCTCCAATTTCCCCATCAGATTTCTCATCGCATATGTTTAGAAACCCAACTGATTTTCCTCATCAATCTTATTCTCAGAAACTTTGATAAATTCTTTGATGTTCTCAAAAATTTTCCTTATGGTCTCCCTGGAAGGCTGAGGTTTGATCTCAGTCCATGTTCTAACTCTAGTTGCAAATTTGAATCAATGGTTTCATAGGACCAAGTTAAATATTTTTACTTTTGCCAGGTCAAAATATTAATACTGTTACTTCCTGAAATGGCACATAAATGATTCAATGAACAAAATTCATATAGGCACAGAGCGATTACTGCCATCTTGCTGGATCAACCATCAGTTGAATTTCCTGCTAAGAGTTCATAATTAGACTGTAACTAAGAAAATAAAATGCATTAAATAATATGGATCCAACAACTAGAGGTTGCAGGTCATTTCTGTTGATTTTTTAAGACCACTGGCAAGAACCACACATCTGCTGATAAACCCATATCTATTTTTATAGCTGTATGTTCCCTTTATTTTTGTAACTAAATATTCTTTTATATGTTAGTGAGAAACACTTTTGTTCTAAGGCCACAAGACATATTTGGAAATAATTGTAGATTTTTCTAAAGCATGCTATATTAATCAATATCAACTTCTTTGATAATCAGTTACTATATATAAGTATATATAGACACACATATGCATATATATACACACATGCACATATTTAAGAATACCTAATATAATAAAAAATCTTACTGAGTCATTGTATACATAATAATAGCTAACATATATTAAGCACTTACAATCTGCCTATAACTGCTAAATCCTCCATTTGTAAAAAAATATGAATTCTCCAAACCCTTCTAAATACTACTATTTAAAAAAAATTCTTTGGTAAGAAACTAGCAACCATTCTATACTTAGCTAATACATAAATTAATATATTAACTATCATCAAATAGTACTGCAAGTAGAAAGAACTGAAACATATTTTCCTAAGTGACACAGGGAGAAAATAACATGTCTTTAATCCAGACCCAGTTCTTAACCATTTTGTTATACTACCTTTCAAGTGGAACTCTGAGGAGCTAGGATATAGTAATTAAATATTACAAGATGTTAAAAAAGAGATAAACTATTTTTATGAAAAGTTTTCTGAATGTGTACATTGAAAGGATTCTGAAAATAGAAGGGATTGAAAATAAGAAGTAGGGGACCTGAACATTAATCTCAATAAAATACTAAAATGTAGAAATTTAGATCACAATAGAAACACTGCAATCACTATGTAGCTTCCTCAGGAGACTGTTAACTAGACTTACAATGGAATATAAAAAATATGCTTAACAATAATAAAGATTTAAATGGGCTGAGTCCTGGTGGCGTAAGTGGTTGAGTGCGGGACTGTGGCCCGCGGGCTTGGCGGTTCAAACCCAGCGGCGGCTCTCAGGAGCAGCACTGGGTAGCGCCCACGACCACCAGAGGCAGTGATGCCCCCTCCCCAAAAGATATTAATAACAAAGCAGTAATAATGAAAGTATGATTGTCTAGTTGTTAAGGTGTAAAGATACATAATATGGTCATGAGGAGCATGCAGTTCCAGGTTATGTTTCATTTTGTTATGTTTAAGGTCAACAAGATTTGAGATTGAAGTGATAGCAACAAACAAGGAAAAAACGAACAGTTTATTGAGTGAAACCTGTGAGAACAGAAACACAAGGGGTTTATCTCTTTGTCTTTTGAGACCTTCAAATTTTCTGCCTTTATTAGCAGTGAAGAAATGCCATGGGGTCCCATCTGATTTCTGGCCACACAAGGGTAAAGGAGAATCCAGTTCCACATCTACCCAAGGATAATTCCTAAGAGACAGAGTTCAGGCATACGTCCAACCTTTATCCTTCTCTGTCCTATTCTGACACAGACTGTCCTGCATTTGGTAATCTATTTCAAGGGCCATATAGAACTCACGGACATTGGGGGTTTATTAGGGAAGTTAACAGGTCACAGAAGTCAAGATCAGAAAACATTAAGTATACAATTCTGTTGTTTCCAGCATAGACTCTTCTCATGCTGGCAGGCACCTCTCTGGTCCTTGGTCTCTTAGCCACAGTCCCTTGGTTTCTGCCCTGCTCAGGCAAGGTTCTTGCAGCACTTAAAAATGCTTAAAGTTCACCCTACTCTGCAAGCCCACTTTCTGTTGAAATTTCAGTAGGCAAGAAACCTATCACGACTCTATTTCAGTCTTGGTGCTGTAAGCTGTGGTCTGTCAGCTGTTTCACACCAGCATCTTGTACACATGTTGCTGGTAGCTCCACTTTCTTGAGGGTCATGGGATTATCTCATGCATTTTATTATTTGTTAACAGTTTTATTGTTACTTTGTACTATATCATTCAATTCAACAGTTCAATCATATCATGGATAGTTGTACAATCATTACTTGATGTGTCTCGCGGATCAGTCAATGTGTGTTCCTGAAAGGGGCACTGGGAATGGAGAGGGCAAGACACGCGAGAAATGGAGACAAGACAGGATTCTGATCAAGTCTCGTTTATTAAGCCAAAAGGCAGGGTTAATATAGGCTAGCAACAGGAAGGGGAGATACAATTTATGGAAATGAGGGTTAGGGATAATCAGCCAATCATCATACACATACCATCAAAGAAACGGCGGGAAAAAATGGCAGGCAGCAGTATTCGAACAGGTCTGCCCGTCATTTAGGTGAACTCATGGATTCAAAGGTTATCTTGCCCGGAAGCCATTACAATACAAAAGGTCAATAAAGGCATCACTGAGGGATGGGAACAGCATTCGGCTTCCCACATGACTACAATCAAATTTAGAAGTTTTTCTTCTTCTTTATTCTCATTCGTGTATTTTTAAAATTTTGGTAAAAATATACACAACAAAATATTCTCCAGTTCCACAAATTACACATGTATCATTCCATGCCATTGATTATATTCTTTGTGTTATACCACCATCATTGATACCATTTTCCAATTTATTCCACCACTATTAACTCAATGGCCCGTAAGCAAAACTCTCCTTCACTCATGGACAACTTTGGTTTCTTTTTCCGTATTTTCAGTAGTTTAAAAATTATTTATTAATTGGTATATATATGTATATAATATCACTCCACAGTTCAATGACATCAAGCAGAATTGTACACAATCAGTTTCTGAACATTATTTTTTATATGGTCTCCCTTTTTATGTCCCATCCTCTCCACCACTCTCCACCCCTTCCACCGAAACCCTTATTCTACTTGCGGTCCCTATAGGTTCATCAATTCTGGGTTTCTTATACTGAAAAGTGGAAAAACATATCACCTAACTTCAAAAGGGTGACATACAGAGCATTTTGGAAACCAGATCTGATCCAGACTGATAGGATCAGACTGATAGCTGTCTACTGACAGCTTTATCTGTTCAAGTCCGATTTTTGCTTTTGATTTTCTATACTCATCTCTCTCAAGCACTTTGTTTAGTGACTACTTTCCCCCCCACCCAGCAAATTTAGATAGGTGGAATTCTCCGGAGGATCATTTTCTATATTAAATGAATCTTGCTTGGGCTTCTACTTTCATCAATCTCCTTCTGTGCAATGGAATCTCAGAATCTAGACTCTGATACTAATCCCTTCTTTGACTTCAGATTATATGTATACATTCCAATCCTTCCGTGATGATAGTTTGATGATGGTGTGCTTCTTCCATGCGGACTTAGTTGACATCTCACTTACAGGTCTGCTTGTTCGTAAACAAGCCATTTAAGAACCCAGACACTATTTTATCTACTATTCAGATCCCATCTAATATCTTTGCCACCTTTTTCTATAGTGCCCATAGTGTTCCTGTCCTGAGGGCAGGAATTAGAATGAGCCCAAAATCCATTTCTGAATCTACGCTTTTTTCTTTTTAAATTTCTTATTACTTGGGCATTAATACATATATCATATTATTCCATAAATCCAATCACATCAAGCAGATGTAGGATTGCTTCCAAAATCAGTCTGCAAACATTCTTGTCCTCCTTGGACGTCATGGCATCATCTCCATATTATTTTTCTCACTCATCCCTGTACCCACCTCACCCCACCACCTTTAAGGCCTTGTTCTATTTGCTGTTCCTAGAGGCTCATCAACCTGAATTTCATTTACTGAAAAACAGAGAAAACAACAACACAACTTCAAGGGAGGGACCTCTAGTGACATAGCACTTGTGAGATACACCCTACTACGAAAAAGTCTAAACAAGACAAAACATGATGTCTGTCAGGATGTCCAGATTGCCAGAAAAATACATATTTTAATATAGCATACAGGGCATTGAAGCAGCAAGACCTTGTTTATCACCAACCAATAACACTCCACTTTTGGTTTTCTGCTTCCTCAATACTATCTATTTTCTTATTTAAGTCCTCAGAGTACTAGTTTGTATGAAGGAGAGTCCAGTTCTCCAGTGGGGTTTCTGAATGGGATTTCATGATGCAGCCTAACATGCTCTTTGCTCCAAAGATTCAGGTTCATTGTCCCAGCGTTCCATGGCACCCAGCCTGTGTCCCTAGGAAAACCCCAGGTGCCCGAGTTCAATGTTGCCCACCCACTGCATGCCACCAAAGACACTCCCCACCTAATGTCCCCAAAGCATTCTCAGTTACTTCTCCACTCACCTGGAGGCCAGCCCCGCATCCCCTCCCACCAACAGACAGGCACCTAAGATCCCCCGATCATGCGCATGACCATTCCTTCCCCCCCTCTCCTGTGCTGCCCTCTTTTCAGTAGGCCTCATCCCTCTGTCACCTCCCTCTCCTGGGACCTCACCACAGATCCACATAGCAGTGGCTCGGCAGACAGCATCCCCTTCTCCCTCCCCCAATCATTTGTTCCCAGTTGACTTGAGTCACCCTCTGGCCAGGTGATCTGCATCATACTCACCTAGAGCGGATTCATGGTCACCAGAAAGGCTCTCTGCCAGGTTGTCTTGCCCCACAAACAGAGAACTGGATGCCCTGCCAGCCTGAACCTATGCCTGTTCTGCTGCTTATACTTACCACAGTGGGCTCATACAATATTTGTCATTTTGTACTTGACTAACTTCACTAAGTATAATGTCTTCCAAACCCAGCTACATTTTGAGGTGTTTCATGGTTTCTTCCTTCTCTCTCTCTCTCTCTCTCTCTCTCTCTCTCTCTCTTTCTCTCTGTGTGTGTACACCAGAGCTTTTTATCCATTTTTCTGTTGATGGGAATTTAAGCTGTTTCCAGCTTCTTGCTGCTGTAACTGCTGCAATGAACATAAGGCAAATGTCTGTCCGTGATGTTTCTTATTTCTTTCAGGAATATACCCAGTAATAATATTTCTACATCTTATGATATTTTAATTTCCATCTGTTTTAGATATAAGAATTCAAGTCTTACCACACCCGCTCCAATATTCGTTGTTCTCAGTATTTTTCTTTGATTGGGCTACAGTTTGGGGCACTAGGTGGTATCTCCTGGTTGCTTTGACTTGCATTTTTGGGCTGGCTAGTGACTGGGAGCATTTCCTCACGTGTTTATTAGCCATTGGAGTGTCATCCTTTATGAATTGGCTATTCGGGTCTTTTGCCCACCTTCTCAGAGGGCTAATCATTTTTTGTTTTGTTTTTCTTGTACTGCAGATTTTAGCAGTTATGTCATTGCTAAATATCATTTTCCAATCTGTGAACTCTCTTTTCACTCCTTTAAAATGTCTTTTAATATACACAGGTGGTTTATTTTTAATTAATCCCACTTATCTATTTTATTTTCCACTGAGTGTTTTCTTTGTTATTTCTAAAACCCTGTGTATTTCCTACACTAGGGTTCCTAGCTTTGTCCCAATTTTCTCTTTGATGATCCTTATAACTTTGTGTTTTACATTCAAGTCTTGAGCTTTTTTTTGTAAAGGAGGTGTGATATGGGTCTTGTTTCATTCTTCTGCAAGTATCTAAATTTTCTAAATTTTCCAGAACCATTTATCAAAGAAGCCATTTGCTTCACATTTAATATTTATTTTGTGTGAGGCATACTAAATAATATTAAATATATATTTTGAGAACTGTGAATGAATAATAGACTTTGAGGTCAGGTAGTGAAAGACCATCTATGTTGTTTTTCTTTTTGATGAGTTATTTGTCTATTCTAGGCCTCTTCCCACTCCATATGAAAGTGGTAATCAGTTTTTCTATTTCCTTGAGTAATGATGCTAGAATTGGGATCCGAATTGCATTGAAGTTGTAGATTCCTTTAGGTAGTATTGAGATTTTCACATTATTGAGTTTTCTGATCCACGAATAAAGAATATTCCTCTGTTTGCATCGAGCCCTTTTGGTTTCTTGTTCTTCACACAGGTCTACAATGTTCTCTAGTTTTCTTCATATCGGTCTTCTGGACTTTGTTTAGGTTTCTTCCTAGGTATTTCAGCATTTGCATGGCTACTGTGAATGGCAATGATTCCCAGATATCTTTTTCACTGGTGATTTCTGCTTGAATAATCTTGTATCCTTCTACTCTACTTAACTTCTTTGTTATTTTCAGTCATAAAATTGTGGGCACTTTACATTCTTAATCCATAAAACCATATCATCTGCAAAAAGGGAAAGTTTCCATTGTTCTTTTCCTAGTTGTATTTCCTTGATGTCTTAAAGTTTTCTTGTGCTACTGGCATGATGTTGGGGATTAGGGACAATTTTGATGGCTTCCCTTACTCAGTGGAAATGTTTTCAGCTTCTTCCATGGAGTATAATGTTAGCTATTGTTTTCATATATAGCCTTTACTGAATTGAGGATTTTCCATTTTAATCTTATTTTCTTGGAAGTTTCTATTAGGAATTGGTGTTGGCCATTGTCAAAGGCTTTTTCTGCATCAATTGATATGATCATGTGGTTCGTATCCCTTTTCTTGCTAATATGGTAGGTTGCTTTAATTGCTTTTCCAGTGTTGAACTGCAACCCTGGTATGAATCCTCTTTGGTCATAATATATATTTTTATGCTGGTGGATTCTGTTGGCCAAGATTTTGTTGAGGATTTCTGCCACTATGTTCAAGAGAGATATCAGTCTGTAATTTTATCTTTTTATGAGGGCTTTGTCTGGTTTTGTACCAGAGTTATGCAGGCTTCATAGAATGAGTTTGGGAGTTTTCTATACCTTTCTAGGTTTGGGAAGTGTTTGTGTAGAATTGGTGTTGGCTCTTCTCTGAAAGCTTCGTAGAATTCCCCTATGAATCCACATGGACTGGGGCATTTTTTTTTTCCATTTTTTATTGGGGGCTCTTACAGCTACTACAACATTCAGTACATCATTTGTATCAAGCACATTTGCACACATATTTCCACATATATTTCCCAATATTTTCCACCTGAGCCCTTGATACAAGCCCCTTTTAAAAAAAACCCTCCCCTTTCCCTCCCCCCACTTTTTAAAAAAATTGATCATTTTAT